>VYZM01011570.1:148146-193841 GCA_013398915.1 Dromas ardeola | reverse complement strand
CCCGTCCCTTCTCCGCTTGGCTGCGGGCGGGGACGGCCCGGGGACATCCCTCTGCGGCGCGGTCTGGGTTTCCCGGTGGCTCCTGGGGCGGAGCGGCGCCCCGTCCCGGCCCCGCAGTGACCGGAGGAGGTTGTGGCCGCATCGGGTCCAGCAGCACCGGGGGTTCTGCAGCCTCTGACCGAGCGCGTCCGGCCCTTCCTGCCACTCGCGCGAGTTCTGCCAAACTTCCCTTTGCGCCTTGTGATCCTGAAGGGCGAAGGATCCTCTCAGAATTACACTTCAAGTTTCTTTTGGTTTATGTGTTGTTTTTTTTTTTTCCTAAAGTGAAGTGATTCAGGAAAGTGGAAGGAGGGGGGGGGGGACTGGGGATAGGCTGTGGGAAGGGGATTGTAAAAAAAAGGACCATCAATGTGATTATGTGCTCTTAATTTATACTTCAGCGTTCAAATCTCACACTTATTTATTTGGCATATCTTTATTATTTATTTTTTTTTTTTAAATGACCCCAGCTCCATTTAAATCGCAGCTTCTTGGCAGTTGTTCAGAGGCTCTGTCAAAGAAGCTCGCAGCCAGCTGGCCGGAGTCCTGCCGGCAGCGTTCAGGTTGTCCGCTTTATTTATTTACTGGAACTGAACACTGAGGCTTGGTGCTAGGGTGGTAGCCCGTAATTCTGGCTGGCTCTGCTGTATTCCCAAAACCTGATGTTCAACGTTATTCTCTTGTCCTGAGAATGAGATATTAGGGGGACAAAAAAAAACCACTCCAAAACCCCCAAAAAAGGCCCCCCCCAAAACCCAAACATGACTTTTTATTATTACACAAAATATCACTTTCAACAGCACATTAGTATACAGTAATATGTAATTAACTGTCAACTGATATTTTTAAGTGTTTAGAAAGATGTGTGTTGCCACTAAATTGCCGTTACTTCTTTCCTATGTGATATACTTCATTACTGGTGGTATTGGACAAAGGGTGGAGCTGTGCTACGCTTAGATGAATTCCAGGCCAGTAGTATACCACTACATTTGAAAAACTCACAGTACAACTTAATCTATTTGCATTTAAGAAGACATGAAGGAGTAAATATGTATTTGTTGAGAAACTGATAATACTAGGAGCTTTTAAAATTTCTGAATTGGGTTTTGGGGCTACTGTGTTAATCAATAAAATAAGTAGTACTGTTTCAGTTAAAGTGTAACCATTTCAATTAAAGTAGCTAGTGCAGTTTAAGTGTTTTCAGGACTTTCTTATAGTGACATTTCGCGCTTTCTAACGTTTTCTTTTTGGTGCGTCCACATACAAAATAGAAATGAATCTAATTAAAGATCAGTAGCTGAAATGATTTACATGGCCACGCTGTTCTTCAAAATTAGTTGCTTATGCTGTGCAGCTTTGGGCACTAAAGGGTTTGTCAAACTGAAAGTAGCTTATCGGAAATGTAGTTGCCAAAATTCAAAACTGTAATCCTGAAAAACATTCATCTGCTGCTTTACTTTATGCTTTAATGGCACCTTATTTTTTCACTTTAAAGTTCTGCAGATGTCTAGAGTTGAAGTCTAATTCAAGAACTGGCACCACTCCACTCGCGATGGACCAGTAACATAGTGCCTGTCTTAGGCTTAATTATTACTGGGGTCTAAAAATGAAACATTCTCCTTGTCCCTGAGGAAATTTAATTAATTTATATCTAAGATACAGATCTAAAAGGGTATAGCCTTGGGGTTCTGTGTTGCTCCCAGAATTGTATATTTTTCACTCAGTATTTGTTAAATATAATACTCGTATGTAGGATTCATCACCCTGGGAGCAGTAAGTAAAAGGCTGGGTTTCCCCCTCCTTTGTAAACTGTAGCCATGAGAGGTGGATATTGAACCCCGCTAGTGGATTGTGCCTCTCCACAGCTTGTCTTGAGCTTGGTGAGGAGGATGCTGTCCTGGAAATCAAGATTTGACCCTGCTGAGATGGAGGAGGGAGTTAGAGCAAAGTTTTGCCGCCTTCCAAGTGTTGCTCAAACCTCACAGGCGTTACACAGTGGCGCTGACACCACCAGGAGCGATGCAGATGTGGAGCGTGTCATGAAATCTGCCCTGTGAGCAGCTGCTGCTCCATGCTCTGTCAAGGGCTGTTCACAGGGGTGCGCTCATCTGACGGCGGAATTAACACTGTCATCTCCCTTGTTGTAACTCACCTGGGCAGGCTCATCCCCTTCTCACACAATGGGAGAGGGATGAAGTCTTCTTAGCTCCTTGAGAGGAAAGCTGCAGACAGCTATGTTCAGGAGAGGTTTTCAGACCTTCATGGAATACAAATAGAAGCATATTCCTGAAGATGGACAAATTTTAAACTGTTGTCTGTGTTTTCTGTAAGTTAGCCCAGCATTTTGTTCTCTTAGGTGTTGTCTTTGTTCCATGTCCTGCATCTCTTTTTTTTTTTTGCATGCCAGTTCTCCTCATGTGCTGTTTAGGGAGCTACGTGTCCCACCCAGAGTTGTAGATCCAGAAATATCTCACTTTCAAGCGTCAAAGACCCGAATTGGACTGAGCCCTCTCTCGTACCAGCTTGTGCTTTCAGAACTAGGGAACGGGGGATGTCTGATTATCCAGAGCGAGTGATGTGGGGACCACAGCATTTTAACATAACTCAAGCATGCTTTGTATTGTGTTTGGAGGTTTCGAGTGATCCCAGTGAGGAACCTTGGGTTTTCCTAGTTTAGCCTCTTGTGGCCAATTGGTTTTTATTTGTGCTGTTTAATGTGCAGAATTTCAACAAAACATCTGTTGCCAGTGATAACACGCATGCACACAGTCTGGGGAAATGTTTTATGATACTTTCAGGCACGTTTGTATAGGTAACTGTTGAGCTTCGAGCAGTGGAAGGTCTCCACAGTGCTTAATTTAAAGGGCAGTTTTCCCATACCTCATAAAGATCTGCTGTGACCAAGTACATTAAGCAGTCATTTCAGCCATATATTGTATCACAGTTTGGTCACTTCTAACTACTTTTTAAAACTATGCCTTGGCTATGCTTGTGCACATGACTGAGGAAGAAACTGAGTAAATTAATTCTTTTGTGCTTCTCATGAGGTCTTTAGGTGATGAGCGTGGAACTGCTAGGGAGCAAAGCTAGAAAGACAGACGATTAGTAGAAGTGGATGGAATTATCTCCACCAAGAACTTTACATGACCCTGATGATGGCACTGTCCTGGAGCAGGAGTTTTGAATGCACTGGGAGGGAATTGAGAAGGGAATTAAAACAGCGGGGGCAGCTACTCTGCCCATACGGGTGTGTGGAGATACGCTTCTTCTTCGCAGTTTTAATCCTCTACTCAGCAATTCTTAAAATTTTGCCACTTCTCTGCAGATAGTTCCGAAGTCTAGCTTTAGGCATGCACGTCTGAAGTGTTTTCCTGTACAAATGTGTTTATGTTGTCTTCCATATACTTTTCTCGGTATTGCACAGAATCAGGAGATACAGGGTAAACGGCAAGACAAAGATAGTGGCTTTGTCTAATTCCTGTTCCACAAGCCCTGCCAATGTGGAACCCTTCTCTTTTTGTTTAAGCGCATCCAGTCTTTTTAGCCAAAAGACTAGGGGGGAAAAAAAAAAAAGAGTAAGAACAATATAGTTCTAGTTCCCCTAGATTTATGCTAGGCCTTGATAGAAACAAGTGTGGGTGTAGACAAAATCAGTAGTTTTACTGTGCTTCTAAATATTTCACAGCTGTTAAATCGAACAGTCCTGTGAAGCAGCATTTTTATTTTTTATTCTAATGCTGGAAGCCTGTAGTGAAGAGGTTAAGTAAGTTGTTTAATGCTCGGAGTAGCTTGCTCAAGATGATAAATGGATTGTGTCAACTAGGACTAGAAACTATCTTTTGGGCTTTAAAAGGAGGCTCGCTTGAGTTGCGTGCCTTCTGCTCTTGGAGGTTACGCTAGAAGCTTGATGAGTTTAAGGGGGGGTATTGGAAGTAGGCGTCACTTTCTATGCCGGCAGATTGCGAAAAGCTTCTTATAGTGGAGTAAGAATTTAGAACTGGGGAAGGGTCTAGAACAAGGGTTTGCAGAGGCTGATTTACCATCTTGAGCGGTCCAGCGCAGAGCAAGAAGTCGCCGAGGCCAGTGATGGTACTGAGCCCTGCACTCAGTGCTGATAAACGTGAGCTCCTCCGCCTTTCTCATACCCCCCACAAAGAAGAGAAAGACAAAGTTTGTGGTGTCCTCATCTGGACCAGATCATGCATAGGAAACTGGCTTGACCCTGGAGCAGGCTGACAGTGAAAGCCTCTGAAATCTGATGCCCAGTCTCTGCAGGTGCTTTTGGCAATCCCTTTGTGGCATCACTCCTCTGCCTGGTGACCAACTTCCAGCTCAGGAAAGCTATCACAATTAGTATTCTTAGTGGAAAGCATAAGGATTGATTTGGCCTGGAATACAAATTCCTCTCTTTCCCTGGAGCTGACCTTCCAGGGCAATTTGAGGTGAGGCTTTTTCCCCTTTCTCTCTTTTACTTGGTAGATGCAAGTGAGAGGCACAAAGAAAGTGGCCGTTCTCTGCCTGTTCCAAAGCTGTCAGAAAAGATCCTTATTTTAAGTTTCACTTCAGGGAAGCAAATACATTTTTTATGGGAGTTTATAAAAGCTGTGTGTTATCTGTCTTCTCGGTGTCGTTTGCTGTGTGGCATCTTCTTTATGTCTCTTCTTTGACTCTAGTCGGAGCTGGGCTCCTGAACCTCCCGTAAGTCCTCTGGGTCGTAGGCAAAGCTCCTCAGAGAGGTTTGCGGTTTCAAAGCTTCATACTGAGAGTTTTCTAGGGCAATGGCTACATGTGTCTTTTACTGAGCAGAATATCTTCAGCACTTATCGTGCAATAAGTAACTAAATAAATAATTATTTAAAACAGAAGTGTTAATGTATCTCTGCCCTTTAGGTATTAGTGGCACGATGATAGTAGCTGCCGTGTTGGCTGTTCTGTCAGTCTTTCCCTCCTCTGCAAACCCTGTCCTTAGGGGCTTATAAGTTGTCCATAGAAACTTGCTTTTGGCGTAAACTTTGCATGTGGCCTTTCAGCATGGAAATGAATTTGTGTCAGGCTAGGTTTAAAATTGGGTCAGTAATATTTAAGTTACATATGTACGGAGAGAAAAAGGCAGCATCTGCTATCCCGGCACCATTGACTCGACTCCGAGCACTGGGATGTCATTTCTCCATATGACAGGATTTTTCCTGCAAAGGAGGAGGAGGCAGATTTTTAGCAGCAGTTCCATATTGTTAATATTAAGAATTAGTGCTGGAGACCCTTGTGTAGCGTGATGAGAATTTGATCCTCAGCTGAGAATGACACTCATTTCTTCACTTAAAAAAAAAAAAAAAAAAGAAAATTTAATTTACTTATGTGGTAGCATGGTAGATTGTGANATTTCTTACCTTAAAAAAAAAAAAAAAAAGTAAATTTAATTTACTTATGTGGTAGCATGGTAGATTGTGAACAGGAAAATGAACAAAAATTAAATCCTTTTCTGTTTTGCGATTTTTCCAACCCTCTGGATAAGCATGTGGTGTACTAATGAGTATTTCCAGTGCCCTGACGGTCTGTTTGGCTTTCCCTTCCAACAGAATTCAAGAGCAGCTCTTGGAAGTGGATTCTGATTCTGAACGCTATTACTCTTAGGATATACAGAAGGAGAAGAAACACACAAAGCACGTGTGCCTTATGTCTCCCTGATACGAATGTTGATAGTACTACAAAGGAAACAACCGTATTGTACCTGTTGTTCCACGTGTGTGGGACATCTCCATGATAGTAGTTTCCAGAATTGCCATCATGTCTTTTAGATAATTAGGGTGATGTAGATTTTCTTCCAGGATGCTTAAGCTAATTGCTAGTGTCAGAGGGGTACCCTGGCCCCAGTACCCCTTAGCTACTGTATTACTTCTGCTGCACCACAGTAGTGTTTCAACCGAGTGACCCTTACCTATTTTACAGCATAAAGCCATTAACGTTTAATAGCACTCCATGTAAGAAATATATAGAGAGATTTTACATTTATATATTTTTATTCTTTTATAGTAATGACTGTCATTCTTGGTGTTTGTTTTTTTTTTTTTTTAATTGAAAGAACAGAAACCGTAATCTAGATAAACTTAAATGATTAAATGGTTGTTTTCAATGGCATGACCTTTTATTTTGCAGCAGTCCCGTCTTATTACTGGACTCTGTTCTGTAAGTGTAGAGTAGCACAAAAAAAAGTATAGAAGTCTATACTAACTTTGTTAATTTATCTTAGGCAAAACTGAAAGTCTGCAAGAGCCACCATGGTATGTTGCATTAACATGCTCTGAAACTATGAAGTTAGATGTGGGTATAGAACAGCCATAATAAGATGATAGACTATAATGACTTGGGGGAAAAAAATAGTTGTTGATATGATATAACAGGAACGGATACAAAGAGTCTACAGAGTGTCACTGAGAGCTCAGAGATGGCTTGGCTTCTGGTCATCAACCTTTTCTGTAATTCAGCTTTCCTATTACAACAGGAAAATGTTTTGCATACCCCTCCTGCCTTGTAACAAAGGAAGGAAGAGTGCCATATAGTTTAAGAAACTCTGTGTTATCAACATAAAATATATTCTGTCTTGGAAAATCCAGCTTCAGCTGGTAGAAGCAGCCACTTCTCATAACTTTTTTGTTTTATCTTGTTGCATATAAACTCAATCTACATTGTGTCCCCTTGCTTCTCCATCAGAAGGCGTGCTCGATGCTTGAGATGATTAATGGTTGCTCTCATGTCCAGCCTCGAGTTGCTCATGGCTGGTTGATTCCCACTCTGTTATATTCACTGTCCTTCAGCTTAAGTAACTTTTGTATCTAAAGATAGACTTATTTGTAGATAGCAGCAATATGACTTCTTGGTCTTCATCTTACTGGATTGAGTGTCCCAACCTCTCTTTTATATTCACCCAAAGGTTTTGGTCTTCATTGGCCATTGTACCCAAGTCACCTTTTCTGATCTCGTTTCTGGTTTTGTTTTCTTTACCTTTATCTAGTCAAGCAGGTATTAGTGAGAGAGAATTCGGAGTCTTATTTCCACTGATATTGCTGATAGCACTACATCTGCACTGCTTCCCTGGTCAGCCCAAGGCTCTGCTCCTAGAGGCCAGGGCCAAGAGCTGTGGGACCACAGCCAGAAGAAGTAGGACAGGCCAGGGAAGGCCTGGGAACATTTCGGTAGTTGTTAAAGTTGGTGAAAGGGGAATGGGTGTGTCGGAGGGACGGAGAGAAGAACCGATGCAATTAAGCTGAGCATTTCATGAGTTTACTGTTGTTCTCTCTGGCCTCAGTTCCCCAAATGAGTTTTGTCACAGTTGACTAAAGGCTGGTGAGCTCATGACCAAAGGTTTATGCAGTGTCTCGAAGGAGCATGACTCTGCCCACTAACAAACATCCCTGGCAATGCTTTTAAAGGAGCAATAGCGTTAAGAGGCTGTTGTAACAGTAACATCTTCTTTAGTGCGTGGATGCTGTAGCTGGTAATCCCTTCAACAGCGGTTCTCTGCCCAAGCGGTGTGGGCACCTCCTCAAAGCAGGGGTTATTTCACCACCTCCTGAAAGCAGATCGGTGGTCATTCATTTAGAAACTTGGGGACTTTTCTGATACCATCTAGTAAGAGAAAGATGTAAACTGGTGTCATCCTGAATGTCTAGAGACTGAAGGAGACTCTTCATAGGGACCACATGGAAACAAATCAGATGACTAAGTGATGATCAAAAACTACTGAGCCTGACTTGCCCTTGCTTTGCCTCATTTCCTGCCAGGTTGTTGGAATTAAGACTGCAACAGCATATCAGCAAAGCAGAAACTCACCTGTTACAACAAGAAGAGCATCACTGAACTCCATGCAGCTTTGCACCACTTTAGGATTTGTTAATTTGTCCTTTATCTACTCCCCATCAAATGAATTATCTTTGTTCTGTAGTTATTTCAGGGCAACGTAACAGGCTAAAAAGGAAACTTCTCTGGCTTCTTCCACGTTTTCAGCTTAACCCTAATTAGTATGACCTGATTAGTATGACTGGTATGAAGAAACACCCCTAAATTGAAATGGTATGAACGTGCAGAATATGTGTCCCAGTTCTCGCCCACATGGGTTGCGAGCAGCACCCATTGACTTTGCTGGCTATTACTCATATTCTGCAATGTGGGGTAAGTAATCAGCCCCTTAAATTGCTGTACTGCTTTTAAGCAAGTCAGCTGGAGTGAATCCCTGCTCATCTGCTTGGGAGTGTTTGTTTGGGTTTTTTTTTTGCAAGCTTTTCCATGGCATTACTAACTCCGTTAACCTACAGAAAATAGGAAACCACTGCCTGTTCCAGACGAACGCTAGCTTTGTTTAGCTTGTTTCATCAGTGAATGCACAGGAGAGTTTTCAAAGCCGTCTTCCACTGTTCTTAGTTCTTTCCTCTTGCTCTATTTCACTGTCTTAAACCTCCAAGTTGTTGGTCAATTAATGTGACAGGAACCCCGTAGGTTATGTTTGTTCATGGTAGACATGTCTTCTTTCATTAGTCCAGCCTTAACAGCTGCAGAGTTTTAACGTCCTAGCCACCGTATAACAGCCTGTTTGCAATGAAATGCTAAAGCAATATAAGCCTGTGCGTTGGGGGCGGGGGAAGAGGCTCACGTAAGAGCTGAGAGGGAAGATGTTAATATACAAAAACTCAGATTTTCTTCTGTTCTGCTGAATTTTTATTCCAATCCCTATTCATTCCTGAGTCTCAGTTGTTTCCCTGTCTCCCGTAATCGTAGGGAGCTGAGTCCTGACCCTTTTGTTATTCAGGTTGGATGTTCTGGCTAAAGGTTTTCCTGTCACTCCAAGGAATTTGAAGACTGCACACACATTTAAATGTTTTGGAAACAAAGTCACTAGTCTTGAATTTATAAATCTGGCTCTCAGCAGAGATACATGAAAATTATTTTTCATTTGCTAAGTTTATCACTGTTCATTAAGATTTCTCTGTAAGTGTCATTTTTCTTTAATTGTTTTTATTTTTTGCTGTATTTACCAAGCTTTCTTTGAAACTTGTCAGGCAGTTTAACTTCCTAAATCAGTAAGTTTGCCTATTAAAAATGTTTACAGTACTGCTTTGTCATCATTAAATATTCCTACAAGTTAATTAGTAAGAGATTGCATCTTACTCATCTTTTAGGAAGCTGCTTCAAAGAATTCCCCAACTAAGCCAATGCCTGACAGTTCTAATCCCGAGTGCCTAATATTTCTCAGTAATATTCAATTTTAGCAATCTGATACGGCCATTAAATATCGAAGGCCAAAATTAATGATACATTTATATAATTGTGCATAATCGTACTATCTATCTTTGCAGAACTTTTTACAAGAGATATATAAACAGGAATGTTTCAAAATTATGGAAATCAGAAAGTGTTTTTTAAAATGTACAGATGTGAAATTTAAATATATCATTGCACATCAAATTTGGGTAAGCAAAAATTAGTGAACTGCCTACTATTACCCTAGATTTTCCAGTTAATTGCACAGACATGGGGTTTATTCATGATAAAAGTAATCATTCCTTAAATTTATTAGGAATTCTATTTAACAGTTTCCTTTCTTTTGCATCAACACATTTTCAGCATAACAGAAGCATGCAAAGCCAAGAAAATAAATGAATTAGAATGCAACAGGGCACCTAATCTTTCTCCAATTTAAGCTAATGGGAGTTCTGCTTTGAATTTGAACTGAAGTTGAATTTATTGGAAATAGGATTAGGCCAAAATGTATATAGTCTTCTTGCAAATTTGTTTTTAGGAAATTTAATTATAAACAGGATAAAATGATAGGAAATTATGTTTTGTTACAGTACAAGACTTTTATTCATGCATAGAACGATGGTTATTAAAGCTAGAGAACATATGCATTGCTCTGTACTTGCTCCTTACAGTGTATAATTGAGAGCTCTGTCTTTAAATCATTTAAACAAAAAAACTTCTGCAATTTCTCCCGGCCTTCAGTACACCCTCCTACAAGATGTTTTCTATGAAATTAAGCCTAGATTTTCCTGTGAATTTTTTCTAAAAGAAATGTTGAGGATAGATTATTAAAGCCTAACTATAATAGTCAAGATAGTTTTTGCACAGGCTCTGAAAGTCTGAAGATTGCAGATTGTCTCTTTGGACTCACAGTACAGGGTGACTTTCTGTGCCTACATCCCGTCAAAACTTCACGTAAGAGCGTAAGCCCACAAAATCACTTGTCAGACCCTACTTCATTCAGTAGATGCTTAATCTGCAGGGTTCCGAAATTTTGTAGGAATGGAAGGTTTTGATGTTATGATCCCCTGCATGCTTGAGGAACATGTGATGTGAGCATAAGTTGATACCTCTGCTGAAGGAAGACTCTCCCATCTCTTCCCTTTTGACTTAAACTCCAACTCCTGTGGTGGAGCTGATCTTTCTGAAAAAACAGCTCTTAGAAAAATGGGGGGGAGGAAGAGTATTAGATTTGCATATTGGCCAGTTCCCCACTTTTTTTTTTCCGCCCAGTGTTGCACAGATGCTTGCATGGGCCTCCAGGGAAGGATGACACCGAGCTAAAATAAATATTTGTAGGCAGAAAAACAGAAGGACACACTTTCTTGGGATGTATGCTGGATGGTACTTCAGCAACCACTGGAAGCCAAGTTATGTCTATGATGCTTTTTTTGATGGTGCTCAGCACCATGATGCTTAATTGTCTTCTGCACTGATACCCCTAAATTAGATTTTCATTTGCTTTTTTCCGTCAAGGGGCTAGACTTGACTGGTGTTTCAGAGTACAAATCGAGCTCTCTTTAACTATGAAAGAGTATAAACCTCTTCCAGGGAACAGCTCAATGGTAAAAGCCTTCATCCAATGTACAAGAAATTAATTCCCTCTTTGGCTTGAGCGAGTTCAGGCCTTCATCTTCTGCCTCTAAGAAGATTGTCATCAACAGGGGACCAGGGGACTTTTGAAGGAGATGAAGTTTTCCCACTCTCCACTGAATAGTGGGCTGTACCCTTGTAGCTGTCCTTTTTATCCTTTTTACCTTTTTTTTTCTTTTTTCCTTTTTCTTTTTTCCAGACAGCACCTGCATTAACTTGCATGCCCTCTTCTCCTCCCCAGGTGGCCTCTCTTGGAGTCACCACGTTCACGCTCTGCGCCCTCTGCATCGACCGGTTTCGTGCCGCCACCAACGTGCAGATGTACTACGAGATGATCGAAAACTGCACCTCCACGACGGCCAAGCTGGCCGTCATCTGGGTGGGCGCACTGCTGCTGGCCCTGCCGGAGGTTGTGCTGCGCCAGTTGGCCAAGGAGGACCCCGAATACAGCGGCCTCCCACCGGGGGAGCGGTGCGTGGTGAAGATATCCACCGCCCTCCCTGACACCATCTACGTGTTAGCTCTCACTTACGATGGGGCAAGACTCTGGTGGTACTTTGGCTGCTATTTTTGTTTGCCCACCCTTTTCACTATTACCTGCTCCCTGGTAACAGCGAGGAAAATCAGGAGGGCGGAAAAGGCCTGCACAAGAGGCAACAAGCGACAGATTCAGCTGGAAAGTCAGATGAACTGCACAGTGGTGGCTTTGACCATTTTATATGGGTTTTGCATCATTCCCGAAAATATTTGCAACATTGTGACTGCCTATATGTCCACAGGGGTCTCCCGGCAGACTATGGACCTCCTCCATCTCATTAGTCAGTTCCTTTTGTTCTTTAAGTCCTGTGTTACCCCAGTTCTCCTTTTCTGTCTCTGCAAACCTTTCAGCCGGGCCTTCATGGAGTGTTGCTGTTGCTGCTGTGATGAATGCATCCAGAAGTCTTCAACAGTGACGAGTGATGACAATGACAATGAGTACACCACAGAACTGGAGCTCTCCCCTTTCAGCACCATCCGTCGCGAAATGTCCACTTTTGCCTCCGTGGGGACTCACTGTTAATTGTCCTTCGGACTTTTATTTCCTCTATCTTTTTCTTTTTTCCTTTTTTGTTTTTTTTTCTTACTTCATACTGTTTTTCTTCAAGCAAAATGCAAGGAAAAAAAAAATTATTATTAAAAACTACTCTGGAAACCAGTTGTGCTTTGGAAAATAATTTGTTTGGTTATTCAAATGGAAGAAAGAGAGAAGGAGAGCCAGCACTCAGTTTTAAATCATTATATTTTGTATGGTGCTAGGATTTTATTGGTTGGGGAGGAGAATACATATCAATCCACTTTTATTTAATTCCATAGTTTGGTTGTTGTTTTTTTTTTTTGTAATCACTGTAAAATGATTATATAGACATTGTGGGTTTTGCAAGATGTTTCATGTAAAAGATGTGGTGGAAAGTATTTGAAGGTAGTTTTAATCCAATTACTGTACACTATTGTGAGAGGACTTGGACTTCAGAAGATTTATAAAGTAGCATTTAAATAAATGAGGTTTTATTATTTAACTTCATTGTCAATCGGCATTTAACAAGGACACCTATAAGTAGTATTAAATTCTTTTAATAAGTAAAAAAAAAAAGTCTTTGCTTTGCATAAAATAATTTAAATGGCCATATTTAATTTACCATTCGTGTACTTACCCTTGGAGGCTATAATTACAGTGTTTAAGGAAGATGCTTATAATGGTATTAGATTTACATGAGTGGGGTTTTTTTAATGTATATTATGAAGGTTCAATGTGCCTCACTGAAAATTTCCTTCTTAACCTGCAGGTATACAAAACCTGAGTTATTTTGTACTTCTTATGAAGAAAGATTTGCTTTCTCACTGAATTTTGTCTTGTGTGGTTTCAAAATCAAGTTTCTTTCCAATTTGTTATTGGTTTTACATTGAGATTATGTCCTCAGTCTCTGTGTATATAGCTCCTACTGGCTTCAGCAAGAGTCCCATTGCAGAGGAAGGCATTCTTTTGCCAGAGGTTTGCTGACAATAAATGTGAGGGACTGAAACACGTGGAGAGTGAATTCCTTCTTTTTTAAAAGATATGAACACACTTGGACGCTTGGGGCTTGACCCAGAGCCCATTGCAGTCAATGGAAAGTTTTCCATCAGTTTCAGAGGGTTTTGGATAAGACTGGCATCTCCTATTTATTCTGGGATATGTAGCATGAATATTAATCACGGGGGTTCTGCATACCAATTATAAATCCCGCTGGTCTCACAAAGACTGCTATTCACTAGCAGCTCGCAGCTCTGAAGCTGTTTTTGAGAGCCACGGTGTGTTTTGCTTATGGCTTCTTGCTGTCCGCAGAGTTATTAAAATGAGGGTATGTCAACGCTGCCAGCAGCAGTGCCGTATAGTAAAACCTAAAGTTGTTAGGGACAAGCCAGGTTGGGGACTGGAAAGTGCCTATCTGTACCGGCAGAGCTTATTTGCCCCACTTCTTGGCTGAAGTAGGCAGGCTGTTCTTGGCAGGCAAGCTGGCTCATATTTACACTGGGCAGCGGGCTGAAGTGTAGACACATGCTAAGGAACTGAACTTGTTATAATTAGCTTATATTTTAATACTAATTAAATAAATAATGCAATTGCAACAGTGTGTGCAGAAGTAACATCCCATGCATTTGTCCTTTGGAATTAACAGTGACCGTAACTGATATAGTCTTACTTCCCGATACCTGCCTTTAAATGTTAAAGAACTTGTTGTAACTTCTGGAAAGGAGTCTATATTTTTATTTGTAGATTCTGGACCTAATATGTTTTATCTTTGTATCTGCTTGGGCAAGCAGTATTTCTTCTTTTTCTTTACCATTTTAACCTGTAACAATTTCAACTGGAAAGCAGTTGAAATTAAATACACCGAATACGAGTCCATATATATATATATGTATATATATGCACTTGAGTTCTTTTTCTGATTTTTGATTCAGATATTGGACCCTAGCAAAGCAATCTGCTTTAAGCACAGGCCTAAATTGAAATATGTGTTTCTGTTTAGGACTTGCTAAAGTACCTATGTTTTTTAAATCGTTTTGTAAGATGGTCAATCACTTCTGAAGACTTCTTTATAAAGAACTGTCCCTTCTTTATAAACGCTTCGTTAACTTCACATTGCTTGATTACATTCAATAAACTATGAGAGGTATTAAAGAGAAAAGATAAAAACAAAATCTCCTCACTGTGGTGCCTGTGTCTCCTCAAATACATATTCCTATTGCTACATTTTGATTTGTACTCTTCTTTTTTAGGTGCCAGTATTTATAAAAACCTCCCTTTTTGTTCCTTCGTCGTGTTGCTTGCTGGAATGTTTCTCTCAGCTGCCTTTTCAGTCCCAGCATGAGCGGTGGCTCAAGGGCCCGAGAAAGGAGCAGCAGAATGGGAGGAAGCACTTTTTTTCTTCTTTCAAAGAAGGAAATACAGAAATTACTTGGGAATATTAAATGGTGACATTTCACTGATTTGAGTGCAAGACCGCACTGGGGCAGGAAAAGTCCCCAATTACCTTGGACATTGGGAGCTTCCAGCTTTCCCGTCTGCAGTGGGTAGGTGTAAGCTGTGCCAGGGGATGCTGCTCGCTCCCAGGTTAAATGCTCTGTGTCCCGGCGTGCTGCCGTTTGCTTCTCTGTTGAAACCTTTCCACAATATACGTACGCTAATCCTACTGGGGAAAAAAAAAAATATCAGCGAAAAAAGAGTTTTATCAAGTCATTGGAGAAAGTAGAATTTGAAGATCAACAGTGCTGTGTTTGGAAATAACCCTCCCGCTTGTGTGGTGGAACGTTCTCCAGCCTTGTATTCAGTGGGGCTTCTTTGAACCCAGTGTAACCTTGCCTTTTTGGCTGCTGAAAGAGCATTTTTCACAGCTACTTCTCCCGCCTGCCTTGGACCTCCATAGCAATTGGACATGTGAGACACCCTTTTATTCTAATTTGTTCTCTAAATTGGTTAAACTGATCCCACATTAGCCAGCTTGCATTGTCACAGCCATTCTGATGCAGGCATGGCTTGTTAATGCATTTAAGTGTCATGATAAATGATTCCTTTTGTTAAAGATGGGTACTGCATTGCTTTTCTTCCTACATTTGGGACTGATGCTCTGAACTCTTGAAATTTTCCTGGTGTTTGCTTTTCTTACTTTCTTCAATATTCCTAGAAGCCATTTGAATCCAGTTCTGTAAGACATTTGTCTATTAACAAGAAGGCATTGAACGGACTGATGAATGAAGAGTTGGAAATGTTTATGGCAAGGATTTAATTCTTTTGCATAAAATAGAGAAACACGCAGAACATGGTGATCAACATAAAAGAAGAGTGATGGGATGGAAAATTAGATTGTGAAGTAGGAAAGCCTTACACCCCTCAGGTATGTAAACCTTTAATACATTAACACTTATCATCCCAGCACCGGTCCCATTAAGAAATTAAAAGCCATAAAACTGTAGTATGAGTTCCAGTGTCTCCAATGAGATCTGGTTTCATGACCTGTACCGAAAACACGTTTCTTACTTTTACTCATCTGATTCTCTCCCCCATCCCAGCTGGGGGAGTGAGCAAGCGACTGCATGGTCCTAGTTGCTGGCTGGGGTTAAACCACAACAATATGCTCTTTGTGTAGTCCGAAGTACAAATGGTAAATTATTGAAAGATGTTGCTCAGTTAGAAGAAATCTCTTATTTTACCACTTACAAGATAAATTCCTGCATCCAACCTTCAATAACTCTAAATGACCTCAGTGACTTGCTCGGCTCCTGTTCTGTCACTGGGACCCAGATGTAAGCTTCCACAGCTGCTGCTCCAGCAGCTCTGGGAATGGCTTCTAAAGACAATGTAGAGGTTTCCAAGCATATTGTCGTATATCTCTTCCTAAGAAATTGTATGATGTTAGGTTACATGGTGAGACTGTCATATTGTGCTCATGGCACTCAGAGGTGAACTAGATTCTATGACATGTGAGTTGCTGTTGAAACCCTGAGTAGCTTCTCCAAACTAATTAAACAACAAGAGCATTCAAAACCTCTCCTAGCATCTGTGAGCCACTGTCTTAGGCACGGTACAAATATATGCAACTTGCCCTATAGGCACCTAACTGCTCTTGATATTCTCAGATACATCTCTGAGCTGCTTCTGGGCTTTTTTTTGCCAGGTGACATTAACAAAACTCCCAAAACACTTAAATCATCCCCTTGTTACTGTGTTGGAATTAAGATTGAAGGCAAAACTGGCTCAAAATGAGTCTGTCTCCTTAGCTGGGCCCAGTTTTGTGTGTGTATGGAGAGCACATCCAAGGTGACTGCAGACTGCCAGTACATACAGGCTTAGCACAGTAGCATAATCATATATATGGATGGAAAAGCTAGATTCAAGTCCTGCTCTGCTTAATTTATAGCTGAGACTTGAATTTGGTGGTTCAACATCCCATCAGAAAGGCATAACCGCAGTGGAAATAGATATGCTGGTGAAAAGGTTTTTACCTCTCCTGTTGGAGTTGTTCCAACTTTTTTTGGCAATTAAATATTGAGGTAGAGGCTTCAACCTCAGTAGCAACACCGCAGACCTAAGTCACTGTGCTGTAGAAACAATTTCTTTTGTTCACTTTCTGGTCCAGATAATGTTTCTAAGTGGAACCAGCTACTGTCAGAGAAGTGGAGAAATCGTGATTCAGAGGAGCCAGTAGGTTGGTTGGTAAAGTGCTCAAGTGAGAAATGAGCAGTTTTCAAGTGCCTGCGCTAACCCAGACACTTGAACCCAAGCCTGTTTTGGCATACATATGCTACCTATGGCCTTATTGGTTCTTCTGTTGTAGAAAGTTGTCTCCTGGATGGGGAACTTGCCACCTACCTGAGCAAATTGTCCATTTCAGGTGACTAATGGCAGCGTAGTCAGAATGGTAGCTTAAGATGAATGGTAGCTTAAGCAGAAGGAAACCTGGTGCTTTGATCATCTGCACTTCTCTCTTGCCCAGCTCTGTCTTCTCTATGTGTTGGTTTCTGAGGGTCTTTCTTTTTTTTGCAGGCAGTGTGGCAGCACTCCTGGAAGTTAAGCAGGGCAACGATGGGCAGATGCCCACATACACAGCTTTGAGTCTCTAGGTTGCAATGCCTCTGCCTTGTGAAGATTATAGTAGAAACAGATGAGGTTGTGTATTACCTTTATTCTGGAGGAATTTCCTTCTGTGAAGGAAACTGCCTGCAAGAAGCTGGCTTACTTTAGCTCTGTAAGAACCCAGACCTAATGATTTGTCCAGATTACAAGGGCAAACTGGGACCTTGAAGTAGGTCTTCCACGTCCTAATTTCTTATGTCTTCATCCTGAGAATATCCTTCTTCTTTTGCAGGCTGGAAATATGGTAGGTAACAAGTAAGGTCCATTTTCCTAATAGCACTGAGAAATGTGATTCGGAGGAGTTATACCATTTTCTGTGATAATGCCTCCTTTTTTTTTTTCTTTTTTTCCTTTTCTTCTTTCCAACCTTCCTTTTTCCCTGAAAAGCTCAGCCAAAGTCAATGTGAGCAGATGATGTGAATCATTAAAACTTAACAGTATCCTACATGCACTGTCTTATGCTTCAGGAACAGTATTTTTTCACTGCTGTTTTGTATTTGATGGAGTCATTTAACACCTATGTTAGCAGATGTCAAATTTTCAAAAGCTGGGTATGTTTTGTAGTGAATAAGAAACAATGGAAAAGACAGGGGCTGAGATGCTTCAGGACACCCAGGCAGCTCCACTATAGAAACACTGACTCATGTTGAGGGCTAAAGATTCATTAAACTGTGAGGAGAGCCGTATTTAACCATGAACTGCATTTAACCCCTGAAATCCAGGCTACTCGCTTTCCATGTGATACAATTTGGTTCAGTTTTCGGTTTTCAGGCAGTAAATGACAGTGCTCTGTCTCCTACTGGTGACACGTTCCCCATGTCGCGTCACCAGGAATGCCAGGATCCACATGCCTACAGGTGTCCCAGCCTCCTTCAAGGATAAGGTCAAAGATTTCTCTCCTTGTGCACTGCAGCTTTAGTTTTGCATCCCAGCTTCTTATTACTGAAAAGTAGAAGACATTATTATCCTGACTGAAACGTTTGTGGGGGTTTTCTTCGACTAGAAATCTGGCCTGTCAGGGTTACAGAACTCTCAGATTAGAGGATTTAATGAAAGTGCTAGTGGCAGCATTATTAATTAAGGTAGTAGATCATTTATAGCTAAAGAGATTATTTTTGCTTTTATTTTGCTTCCTGGCTTTTTATTTTTTATCCTTTGTTTTTGTGTGATTACAAAGTTGTTTTTTTCTGAAACAAAATGCAAAAACCCACAAGCACATGTTCTTTTTTCTAGTTAGAGAAAATCCATTCTTAGCTTACATCAAGCGTCCTCTTTTATATCCACGGTGAATTTAGCCATTGTTCTTTGAGAAAGGAACCCAAAATACTGACATTAGAAACATCGTCATGACTAACTTGATCTTGAAGAGATTAGATTTGAATAAACTTTGAAGGCTGGTAGTGTAAAGTGAAAACTATATTTTTTTAATAATTATGGTCTTGCCAGCCTAATCTTTTGAAAGAGATGGGAGATACATAGGGTTCAACAATAGCTTGTGGTTGAATTTCATAACTCTCACAAGGGGCTCCAGAATACATATAGTCTGGAATAAAATGATCTAATAGCAGCTGGATACACATGTGATAATCCTTACTGAAGACAATACAGCTATTTAAGTGAAGAAATAGATTTTTAGTCTGTTAGCTATTGTATCACAGAACTAAATTCTTCCGTAAGATGTGCTTCCCATTTGATTTAGTATATATATGTGTGCTAGAAGAAAAATCTATTTAGTATTTTTAGTGTTGTACAGGGAACACAAAAGCTTAAGAATAACATCTGTAACTGTAGCCAGCAGTTATACTTCACATTTTTTCTTCTAAATTCTTTCCTTCCTCTATTTTGAAACAATTTCTGCTGGCTGTTCTTATCAGTCCTTTCAGTGTCTTATTCCATTTACTAACTCTCCCCTGAGCAAAGGAAAATCCTCTTCTGTTTTTCTGATGATCAGTTCTTTTAAATTGAGCTTGTAAGTAAGTCTCATTCATTTTGCACAATTTATCCACTGGAAAACTTGAAGGTGAACAGTCCTTCTCCCTGTGGAAAGTATTTATAAATAAGGAACCTGCAGTCTTTCTTTCTCTAAGCTAGCACTGCTAGCAGAACTGAAAAGAAATCTCATCAATCTGCAAGAGACCTGTGGCCAGAGTATCAGCACTACAGTGTGAATTTCTGACTTAAAACTGGTTTACCTACCTGCAAATCATTAGTTTCTGCCAACAGACAACAGAACTGTCCCCTTGCCAAAACACAGGAGGCTCCTACATGAGATAATGCTGGCTCAAGTATCTGTATTTCATACAGTGATTCTCTACCGAGTCTCCAGTTTCAGCTGTAAAGGATCTTCTTGCAGACCGTTAGATGCCTTTGTGACCTCTGAGTAAACGACTTCTCATTCAGGGCTTCATTTAGCACATACCAGCCATGAGTTTAGATTAAGTCTTGCACGGCTGAGCTGGGGGTTAACATTAGCTGTTGATCTATCTATGGTATAAGATATGCCTGTGTGTGGATGGCACTGTTTGAAGCTGCAGCTGCAAGTTGAAAGGACAGAGATCTCCCATGGGCAATGCAGTACGTCTGCATCCAGCCTCCTGGTAGTTGACGACAATTTGGGGACAAGTCTGTCAAATGCTGGAGCTAGTTCTGAGAGGTCTGCATAGCACTGTTTTTAAAAAGCTTTGAGGAGTAGCCAGTCTCTGAAACCATTAATTCCTCCTTAAGACATCCTTGTTTTGTAAGGAGGAAGACTTGCCTTTGGCTTTTGACAAGAGAAGAGGAAGAAAGGAGGTAGAAGAAAGGAAGAGGAGCACAGATGTGGATTAGCTTGACTTCTGTCTTTTGGGATAGAATTCTGTAGTCGTACCTGTTTCTTAGCTTCCCAAGGTTAAAGCAGATTGGACACTGAATCCTCGACTCTAATTTAGTCTTCCACACTGCTGCTGAGGATGGAGCCAGTGACCCTGGTAATGGAGCCCCAAAACCCCAGTGAGAACACTTAACATTTTTTTTCCCCAAAGATGCAGGCCTGTTCAAGTGGTAAATCCATTCTGACAAGCAGAGCATGGAGAGCATGCAGATTAGCCTGCTTTTCCTGATGTCTCCACTTGGTGTTGAAAGGGTTAACAATGTTAGCGTTACTCTAGCAGAGCCTGGTTTTCGATGAATAGGGGCAGTTTGTGCCTTCTCAGTGCCTGTTTCAGGATGTCCTCATCCTGCACAAGGCAGCACTGTATCCATGCCTTCAGATCCTGAAGGTTCCACTGCCTGCAGGGCTTGACTTTTTTTTTAACCTTTTTTTTGGTAAATAAAAGGAAAGAAATAAAGTCCTCGTTAACTCTTTGAGGACTTAGCTTCGGGTACCTTCTTCCTCCAGGGGTACTGCTGCAGCATAAATCAGAATTTGCAAATATGTCCACGCCTAGCAACTACACTCAGAAGCAAGTATAGAGGTTTGAATACTGCAAATCATATAAAGGAATGCAAAATTGTGGGTTTACATTGAATCTGCAGAAGGTAGTCAGCCAAGTGAAAACACACCCAAAATCTACCTCTTTCTACTTTCAATGCCCCACTCCCAAATTACAGAATAATATTTGTTTTTCTGTCAATCACAACATTACTGCTTAAGAATTCGTAAAATTTCTTATTCTTCCTTTCTGTTTTTTTTTGTTGTTGTTGTTGTCTTTCAGTCTGTTCTCCATCTCTGTTTTTCTTGTCACCTGGACAATTGTTTGTGCTGTCCTCCGTACACCTCACAGTGACCCCTGTTTAATCAGAGCTTGAGTTCAGTGGGTAAAAGGTGAGTTGAAGCCAGTAAGCACTTCCAGCTCACTCCATTGACATGTACATCTGTGGTTTGGGTCTTAACTGAAAATAACTCAATATAAAAGCCAAAAAATAAAGCAGCCTGCTGGTAAACTAAAAGCTATCCAGAACCTGGAGGCTGGTAAAATGAGCATTACTGAGGGTTTCTCTGCTCCCATTCAGCAGCCAGCTGTAAAAGCCTGCCTTGGGTTGGACCTGTCAGAAACACAGATGGGAGTCCCTTGGAACTAATCTTGAACACAGTGAAAATTGAAATATGAAGTAATTCCAATGAAATATTCTGTGTTGAGCAGAGTAGCATCTGAAACACCAAGGTCTGTTTCATGCGAGCGTACCTGACCTGCTCTACCTCTGAGCCACTGGCAGGCTGTCAAGCTTGTGGCCCTGCTGGAGGAGAAAAACTGCTCTGTTGATTCTGGCATCTAAACCAAATATTAGTGTCAACCTAAAAGTATTAAAAGATGAGATTCCCTATGGGCAAAACTAATTCCCCCTTGACGCTTTCCTAACAATCACTAGCTCAGGAAGGACATTATGAGGTAAGATTTATGTTTGCCTCTAGAGAAAGCCTCTTTGTTTAAATTAAGAAGAAAGATTAATTTGAGGCAAGGTTTGAACTTTTTTATATATGCTATAATATATATGCTAACTAATTTAATATATGTTACATAGGAAACAGGGATGTTTTTTCCTTTACCTTAGAGCTAAACATTTGGTGACATAGAGATGTAAGGACAGAAAGGCAACAAACGAGCCTAACTCTTGCATAAAGAACCCACACAATTTCATCCGGTTACTCCGGTACAGAAGTCCTGGTTCAGTTTTGGATACCACAAGCAGATCTAATTGTTCAGTCAAGATGGAGACTCCTGCACTTCCATTTGCTTCTAGTGCTAATTATGCTCGTTAAGAAAACAGCAACTCTATAACCTCAACAAACCTTTCATAATTTTGATAGTACGTGTTCAAATAAATCTAGTTATTTAAATGGAGCTGGCTCAGGTTACACTGGAGTAACTGAACACAAGACCGGATCTCTTTGACACTCAGTTTCTGAAGCTGAACAGTTTTCTAACCTGAGGATCCATAAGCCCATTACCGGATATTTACGTATGGGTTTTGATGACAATGCAAGATAATTACCAGTAGTTCCTTCCTCAGCTGAAACTCTGTGTTTCCTCCTCCTCCCACATAGTGAATCCTTTTACAAATGCATTAAAACAGTCTCGTGCACGTTGCGCCATTTGGCATGTGCCTCATGATCTCAGGATGGCACATCATTGTCATTTAGGCCAAGTATTCCTTCTGACTTTAAAGATATCAACTGAAGATAGTCCTGATTTTTTTTTTCTTCACCCATTTTCTGTGTATGATTGTTTTCTACTTCCAATGTTTATTTTTAAGATGAAGTTCAACAGTAACTTTTCTTCAGTCTGCTATAGGGGATTGTTTGCTGAAAGGCAGCATCTGGTAAATAGCAAGAAAGCAAGTTAATATATAAATTCATCAGGGGCATTTGCTCTTTTTTGGAACATTACATAATGTATAGTCTGCTCTCTTAAAGATAAAATTTACTACATTTCAGCTATAATTTGTGCTAATAATATAGTTCAGTACCCAGGGCTTTGAATCGGAGGCTGATCTCAGTTCTATGGGGTGTACACTGGAGGGGTCCTCTGAGATTGTTCTGATGTAAAAGAAACTTCACGTACTGAAGGATCAGCACCAAAAGCCCTCGGCAGAGTGTCTAGGTGGCTGCCACCACATCTCTGCACTGAGACCAGTTCTCCTTGCGGCACCCGACAAAGCCGCTGCTGCATGCCCTGGCGGCACGGCGTGTTGCCCTGCACAGCCTTCCCAGGCACCACAGGCTCGTGGCTCCCACTGATGCCAAAGCTGTATGCAGATACACTCCGAACCAGAAATACTGCGTTTCTATGGTGTGAATATGCTAAACCAGCAAGGAGAAAAAAACAGATTGTGCCGTTCAGTCTGCATCATCACTAGGGTTCTCTGTTTAGGACCAAATCCAGCCCCCCAGCCCATGGAGATATATTTTTGGGGAAAGAAAGAGAGCGCTTCTGACTGAACAATCTGAGTAATTCTGCAGCCGCTGTACTTCAGATCTGTTAGGGCCTTGGTGGAAATAGGCACTCAATCCTCTCTGTCTTCGACTCCTCTAATCTCCTTAGGCGATACTGATTTATACAGGAGATCCCTGCAGAGAAGCAGGTGCCTCATCATAGTCACCAAGAGCAGCCATAGTAAAAATAAATGCATTTTCTACCAAGGAGATCCCAGGTCTCAGAGGAGTAAAAAGTGGTGCAGGTGGTCAGGAGCAAGATCAGTGCGGTGGCTTCCAGTCGACCTTCATTTACATCATAAAACCATCATCTTCCCCAGCACAAAGGGACAGCAGGGCTGGCAGCCTGCTCAGCCCCACAGCAATAGGTATGGTCGGGGCTGGGAATCGGGAGCCCTAGCTGAGCTGGTGAGGGATGGTTCACACGTTGCCTCCACCTCTGAAACACTTGGCTCTAGACAGCACTGTTCGTCTCTCGCTTTTAAGAGTGCTAAAAGGTTTTCTCTCCTCTCTGTGGGGGGTGACCAAATGCAATTTAAGTAAGTGCGTTTCTGCTGAAGCACCAATATCTTTTAGATGCCATTTGTTGTTCTCATTGTTACAAAGAACGATCTTTCTGTTAACCTAATCTAAATGATCACTTGGAGGCTGCAAAACTATATGTCATGTTTAAGCTACTGTATCATGATGGCCTTGGGGAAATTTTACAGATGCCTTGCCACAATCCATTTCTTCCCCATGACGAGCTACCAGGCTAGTTGCTTGGATTCATTTGCCACAGCTGTTTACCTCTTTGACCTCAAAGCTACAAAGGTACGGTGCCAATGAAATACAAAGGAGGCTGCCTTTTAAATTGCTGATTATAAAAATTATTTTCTAAAGTAAAAAGGGACAGGAGATGGTATTCTTCCAGCTGAATGGAACTATTTGGGTGAGTATTTTGGCGTCACCTTTTAATAATTTTCATCTTTCTTCCCTTTTTTCTGTTAACCTGTAGACATAGATAAATGAGCAACACAATATTAATGTGCTTATTAGTCCGGAATAATTTAAGACAGACTAATATCTCCTTGACAGAAAATTGTCAGCTCAGGTCTATCACGGCATCAGTCATTGCAAGCTATTAAATTTCTGCAGCAGAGCTACTAGGTAGATACCTCATTTTATTTATTTCTGCAGTTCAAACATACCCATTTCCATTTTGACCACAGTTGTTCCTATCTGGTTGTGCTTATTTTTTTGAAGTTATTTATAGGTGATACTGTCCCCAGCTAACAACTCAGCATGCAAGAGCTGATGAATATTAAACTATAATTTGTCTAAAAACCAAAGGCAACAAATCTAGGTCAAAGATATTGCCTCGGGCAAAGTCCACACCGGTTCTTTTGCATCACTGAATATTACAGCTCCTGTCTTTCTGTTTAAAAACGCCTATACCTGATCAGGCAGGTGCCTTTTTATGCAAGGGGCACATAATTTAAAAGCATCTCAAGAGGTAAGTGCACAAATCCTGGGCTATGTGTTGCAGAGAAAAACAAAAAGATACCCTGCAAAATCTGTTAATCTAATGACTGATCTTTGAGATGTGGGTTTGTATTTGCCGCTTGTCCCATTTAGAGGAAGAGGCTTGGCCCTAAACACTAGGTGACTGATCCAAATGAAGAATTAGGGGAATCTGAGAAGCTCCTCACATACTCAATTTTTGAAGCTGTTACTTGTTATAAAAACCCACTAAATGTTTCTACTTTGTTATTTCACTTTTATATCTGTTTTGCTGCATAACTCCTGGTTTCCTGGCCATCCATGCTGTGCTTACACCACTCTATTCACGGTCTCTCCTCTGAAGTCAATTAGTTCCCTCCTAATAGAGGCTAGTTTTCTTCTGGGTCCACAGAGAGCATGGCTGAAGTCAGCCTTCTGCAGGAGATGCTACCTTTGAACAGTAAGAAAGCGGGCACATCCACAGCAGGTGGCTTAGGAACCAAGGTTCATTCCTTCACCGTCTACAAAGGCCCTGCAGGCACACTCAGTGAACATAAAGTGGATCATTTTGTAGCCTGATGGCAAGGATATTAATCTGGAAAATATAAAGAAACCTGAGGTTCAGGTTTTTTATCATTGATGAAGTAGGAGAGCTGCAGCAGGAGAGACGGTCCACTGCCTGCCCTCCTCCCCCTTTGCTTACAGAAAGCACTCAGTAGACGTGGTTTTGGCGTTCATTTAAATGGAGATGAAACCTTCCTCCATGCAATGGATTCCTCTGTTGCAAGGGATGATGTTTGCCATACATAGGTATGCTGAAAAATTAATGCCACAATGAGGAATTCTTTCTATTCCTTGGCATCCTCCAAAGGTGTAGGAATATTTCCATGCCCTTTTATCTTATTATGGATTTGAAACTTTTCTTGGTTGCATGCCTTCAGTAGTAATTCACAGTACAATTAACTCTTTGTTTTGGATTGATAGCATGAGTAGAACAGAGAAAAGCAGACAAAAAAGATCATAAAAGCACAGTATAGTATTTTTTACCACTGTAGTGATTTTTTTATGGCATGAAGCATTACCACAGTGCTCAATTGTTCCCTCTTTGCTGAAAGATGGGGAGAGACTATAATTTTCTTATGCTTGAATTATGTGCTGCTGCCTTGTGAAATATGCAGTAGTAAGGTTCTGCAGGTCACTACTGTGACATGGCCTTGGCAATGAAAATATAAGAACTGAAGCTCTTAAAAATATCAATAAACAGTTTTAAGCATCAGTTTCAACAGGAGTGTGTGCCATACAAGCTGTCATACTGTGTTTCACAGGATGGCACACGTGTTTAATTTTCATTCCCTGAAAATTCTTTGACTGACAGTGGCTGCAAATGCCTTCAAGTGCTTATAAACAAAACATTTATATATACACTTATAATAAATTCATATAATAATAAAATATTTTTATATTTATTGGCTATTTATTATGCATGTACTGCAAAAGTGTCCCAAAAAAATGCAACCTCCAGTTCTGTGTTTAATTTCTTCTACTTCACTTCCCATACAAGAGTTCTAGCTCTCTGCAGTATCAGTCACCTGTATTTATCTTACCATTTCATAGAATCACAAAATCATAGAATCATAGAATGCCAGGGTGGAAGGGACCTCAAGTATCACCTGGTCCCACCTTTCTTGGCAAAAAGCATGGTCTAGACAAGATGTCCCAATATCCTGTACAACTGAATCTTAAAAGTGTCCAATGTTGGGGAATCCACCACTTTCCTGGGGAGAATATTCCAATGGCTGATTGTTCTCATTGTGAAAAGTTTTCCTCTTGTGTCCAATCAGAATCTCCCCAGGAGTAACTGGTACCCATTACCCCTCGTCTTTTCCATGTGACTCCTTGTAAAAAGGGAGTCCCCACCTTCTTTGTAGCCACCCTTTAAACACTGGAACATGGTGGTAAGGTCTCCCCTAAGCCTTCTTTCCTCAAGGCTGAACAAACCCTGTTCTCTCAGCCTTTCCTCATATGGCAGGCTTCCCAGTCCTTTGATTATTTTGGTGGCCCTTCTCTGGACCTTCTTCAGCCTGTCCACACCTTTTTTGCACAGCGGGGACCAAAACTGAACACAGTATTCCAGGTGTGGCCTGACAAGCACTGAGTAGAGTGGGATAACGACTTCTTTATCTCTGCTGCTGATGCCCTTGTTGATGCAGCCCAGCATCCTGTTGGCTTTCTTTGCCCCAGCAGCACACTGTTCACTTATAGTGAGCTTGTTGTCCGCCAGCATCCCCAGGTCCCTTTCCACAGAGCTGCTCCGGGTAGATCCCAGCCTGTGCTGCACTCCTGGATTATGTTTTCCCAGGTGCAAGACTTTACACTTGTCCTTGTTGGACTTCATAAGGTTCTTGTTAGCCCGCTCTTCCAGCATATCCAGGTCTTCCTGTGGGGTGGCTTCCCCTTCCAAAGTGTCCGCTTCCCCACTCAGTTTAGTGTCCTTAGGAAATTCATCAGGGTACACTTGATCCCATCATTCAGATCACTTATGAATATATTAAACAGCATTGGGCCCAGTATCGATCCCTGGGGGAGCCCACTTGTGACAGGTTGCCAGTTTGAAAAGGAGCTATTTACCACCACCCTCAGGGTACGGCCTGTCACCCAGTTCCCACCCACTGCACAGACCACTTGTCTAGACTGTAAAGCATCATTTTCTCTAGGAGGCGGCTGTGGAAAACGGTACTGTATTTCCCTCTATTGAATTGCAAGAGAGGAGGCTGCCACTTAAAGATATCAGAAAGATCTGAGTTGTCTGACCCTAGAAAATGGCTCCATATTGATTAATGACCTTACAGATCATAACAGAATTGTAGATAACAGTATGTAAGCAATGTTGCCAAGCTCCACAAATCTCTGTGTTTTCATCTAATCAGTCTTCAGTTATCTTCACGTTGATTTCATAAGACAATGGCGAGTCCCTGTTGATAATAAGTCCCAGTCGCCTGATGGATGTCTCACGAAATGCATTGGAAAATACTCTGAATCTTTTTTAAAGCCATATTGAAGGCATGGCGGGAGCTAAAAATTCATCCAGCTGTTTCACTTAATTTTCAACATAAACCTTCTAATTTTTTTTTTCTTAGTGGTACCTGAATGCCTTGAGGTTTTCATGTTTGGACCCAAATTTAGTCCTGATATGTCTTCTTTAATGTAGCATCACCTGTGCCAAATTAGTGTGTATTAACACTATACACAGTGCTACAATGAGGTATTTTATCTCAGCACAGATGTGGAGGATTATTACACTACCTGATTTTTAAATTGCTAGACTTACATGTATGGCTTACACATAGTTAAGATAGAGCAAAATATACAAAAATCTGGTCAAGAATTATGGTTGAAGTAGATATCTGAAGATGAAAACAGGAATCTTAAGATTTTGCGTGGTATAGCCGGAGTTGTGGGATGTAAAGAAGATGACTGAAATAGGCAGCTGAACCATCCTTGTGTCTAAACAGTATCACTGTGGTTTGCCTATGTGGCCCCTGATTTAAAATAGTCATAGAAGGGAAGTGAAGATGCAGAAAACAGATTAGGGAATCTCTAAACATTTGAGCTATATGTGACCTAATGCATGAATCAAAGACTTAATGCTGGTAGTGACTAATACTCGAGTGAATGAATCTGCAAGGATGACAGGTTAGTTCAACAATACTTGATACAATAGAAAAACACCCAGTATGGTGTCTAAAGAACTGACAAGTGTATGAGAGTCATGAATAACAGTCATTGGGCTATTGAATGGCTTCATCCCATCGGTTACATAGCACTTAGTTGCTGTGCTTGCTACTTGCCACCTTGTGTCAGTAAGGCCACCTGAGACAATCTGCATGACTGAAGTTGCTGTAGTTCTTGAGTGCTGGGGCAGAGGAATACTCTAGAGCTGTTGATACTGGGTAGTGGATAAAGCAGATGACCAGGAATGGCCAAGGACCCTGGAATGGCAGTAGTGGCCACCGGGAGAGGCAAGCCAACGCAGAGGAAAAAAGAAAACAGCAGTGGAAACCACAGGTGTCCCTGATTGATGGCAAACTCCAGCTGAAGCTTCTTCTGTGAAGTAAACATTTATTAGGTCACCTAACTTGTGTAGATTCGCTAGTGTCTAATAAGATGAAGTCACATGACAGCCACTCTATCAGTGACAATCAATAAGATTATTCCCATTTACAACCTATTTTCATGGCTTTTTTCCTCTGTCGAATTTGGTTGAAATTATTAGATGAATTAAAGTATGGAACGCTGGCTGTTGGGAGGAGTCAATATGTGGACAGGTACATGTATTCAAGCACAGTCACATAAGTTTTGTTGCTTTCAGGACTTTATTTAAGAAAAAGTAAACAAAGTCTTTCCTTGACGTCTGAAGTATTCTGTTTTTTCCCAAGACAACTTTTCAGTGAAAGGCTTCTCTTTAAAAGGTCATAGCTAATGTCTAACGTAGAAATTACTGAGGTCACCAAAGGACTCTTTGAGCTGCAGACACTATGAATGCCAAATATACCATTTACTCGATATACTCTTTCTAGAATATGGCCCTTCAGATTGTCTATGGGATTCATTAAATCTGTCTAGATGACTTTTAAAAATTCCTGACTCCCTGAGTAGCCATAATAAATAGAAGAAAAATACATACGAAAAATATATTACACAGTAGAGAAAGACTTTGGCTGACCCTTCAAACGACAGATATCTTTTTGACTATCACAAAAAGTTTTGTCTGTGTACTAACATTCTTTGTATGCATCCAGATTTGGACATTAGAGGACATAAGGTGGATATCACTGGCTGAAAACTTTGACTTTTTACATAAAAAGTGAGTTTCTTTATCCTTTCTCTTTTACTGAACATAACAAATGGAGCTACAGAGATCCAATCGATCAAGTTCCTGTTAATGAGAAAAAGGACTGAAGCAAACTATTTAAATGCATGTCTACAACTTTCCTGATTGTGCTTCCAATAATTTAATGTATTTACATTCTTCGGTGATGAAGCATCTTCTGTACTCATTTATCTTGGAAGATCTATGCTGACCTATTTTATGAAATAAACAGAGATCAAATGCCTCTTAAATGCATGTCTACCTACAGGAGCAGATATAAATTTGAGAGATTTGATAAGTGTCACGCTTAATCCTTATTTGCAGGACAGCCCAGGGATATACCTAAGTGATAACAGCTTCCTGTCTGCTGCAACACATTCCCTTTCTATTTACAGCTTGTCTCCAATACTGCAGAGCTTGCACGTTCAATTCAAATCTTACCTGTGATCTTGGAAAATGATCACATAGGTGTCTTCTACAGTTCCTGTACCACTAAGTAAAAGAGCTGGAATATCCTATGCCCTGGCTCTGGGCTGAGAATATCATGAATTGCTTGTTGCACAGGAAAAATCACACTTTATCTGGCAGAGAAGAACTGCTCTCACCTGCCTTTCAACAGTGCTTGTCTGGCTACTGTGCTACAGACTGTTTTCCTTTTAAATATCATATTTCATAGTTAATGAGAAAGATACAGAAAACCCCATAAAATACTTTGTACTGTGGCAACTCTTACTGGTCTCAGATAGATGAAAGACATGTTTTAAGATATTTGAATACTGCTTAAGAAGGTTTAGTCTTCACCCTCAGCAAGTTTGTAAATGACATCAAGCTGAGTGGTGGGTCTGACATGCCTAAGGAACAGGAGGCCTTTCAGAGAGACCTGGACAAGCTTGAGAAGTGGGCCCATGTGAACCTCACGAAATTCAACAAGGCCAAGTGCAGGGTCCTGCACCTGGGTCAGGACAATCTCCAATATCAATACAGACTGGGAGATGAATGGATTGAGAGCAGCCCTGAGGAGAAGGACTTGGGGATTCTGATGGATGATGAGGCAGTACTCCAGTTTTGGGGTCCTCAGTACAAGACAGACACGGACCTGTTGGAGTGGGTCCAGAGGAGGGAGACAAAAATGATCAGAGGGATGGAACACCTCTCCTATGAGGAAAGGCTGAGGGAGTTGCAATTGTATAGCTTGGAGTAGAGAATGCTCTGGGGAGAACTTATTTCAGACTTCCAACTGTTAAAGAGGGCTTATAAGAAATATGGGGATGGGGACAGACTTTTTAGTACGGCTTGTTGCGATAGGGCAAGGGGTAATGATTTTAAACTAAAGGTGAGTAGATTCAGACCAGATATAAGGAAAAAGATTTTTACAATGAGGGTGGTGAAACACTAGCACAGGTTGCCCAGAGAGGTGGTAGATGCCCCATCCCTGGAAACATTCAAGGTCAGGTTGGTCGGGGCTCTGAGCAACCTGATCTAGTGGAAGATGTCCCTGCTCATTGCAGAGGGGTTGGATGACCTTTAAAGGTTACTTCTGACCCAAACAGTTCCGTGATTCTGTGGTCCTATGATTATCTTGTCTAGGTATTTCTTAATTTTAAGTTATTTTTGTTATTCTAACTCCCTGATGAAAATAAAATTGCATCTGTTCCTCTATAAGCCCATTTGTTAATACACCTGTCAGCCTTCTTTCTTCTAATGTATTATTATGTTTGTTTCCTCATTAAAATTGAAATAAACAGCAGTAATTATGCTGATATACTTATTTTTAATGCATTAAAAGCTGGTAGTCTGGATAGTAGATACGACTTTGTAGCACATGCACACTTTCAGATCTGTAACCACCCTACTTCCCCCATTCCCCTTATTTACTAAAGCATACATACCAAAGCATATATTAAACTCAACATCCTAAAGAACTCCCATTTTAATAAATAGAAAACTTTGTCATGCAACAAAATAACAGGTTGTTTTCTTGTATTAGACCTTTTGTGCAGAGGAAAAACATGTAATATCTAAACATATCAGATGCTGATACAACTGTGCAGAAGAGCTATGTCTAATGAAACTCTCTCGTCCTTAAATTTCTTGCCTCAGCGAAGTTAATTTTGATTATTTCTTATGAGGCAGAAAACAACCCATATTTAGATAAGCAATGTGTTGATAATACTGAAAAGACATAAATGCAGGTTAGAGAACTATTTACTTTTACCTCATACAGCCATACCTGCCTATTAATTTTTACTTGTTCAACTCACTTCTGCATTTATGCTTCCTGTTATAGACTGTCATTGCCAAATCGTTTAGGCACATGATTGAATACTGTTAAAAATCAATGGGACCCAAATACATAGTTTAAGTTAAATATGTTTACGTGTTTTTCTTAAGTAAAGCCAGCCAAAAAATATACCTTTGAGAGAAAATCAAAAACATTAACGTCTTAGTGGCATAAATGTGTTTTTCTCTGCTGATTGTTGATTGCCTGAATCTCTTGCTCACAAAATCAGCAGCAGAACTGCCACTCACTTTAATGAGGCAAGATCAAGGCCACAGTTTTTAGCAGGGTGAACACATTCCTGATGAGTGTACCTGCGTTGCCCACCACGTAAAAAGGTGTAGTAGTTTAAATGATTAAACCCATTGATATTTAGCAGTTGTTATGTTAAGAATGAAGATGCTGATGGAAGAGTTCTTCCATCCCATGAGAGCTGCCAGAAATCCATGTGCTCTGCTGGACACATTTTCTAAAGCAAAGCAGCAGAATTCCAGACAGATATTTTTTAATAATTAATTTTTTAAAAATGATTCATGGGCTACAAATCAAGGTCCTTTCTGTGAGAGGACCATTGAACAGGGAAATAACTGAAAGTATAAAACTTCATTGCATCGGTGATTTCATCTAGATGAAAACAAAATTTTACATTTCAGCTCCAAGAGCAGTCTCAAAGAACAGACCTTTGTTTAAAAAATTCTGACTCTGAGAAGACATCTTAAGAAAAAAAAAATGTCCTATCATTGATCACACAGACTCATTTCTTTCCTAACAGTAATTTGTAGATTGACATCTGCATATTTTCTAATATGATATGCCATGCCAGATGATTATTTCAATTTGAGCTCTGTAAATTTACAAGTGTATTTCTCAAAAAGTGGCTTGAAGTTTTTCAGCATTAGAAATTTAATGACTCTGATTCACCACTATGAGGATGAAATTCTGGCATTTTTAATAGTTGTTATTTCACACTTGGAGCTTGTTATTAATACCAATATTGATATTAATAATATTAATTTTGTTCATATTATTACTATTTATTATTGTTGATACTTACGCTATAGTGATACATTATAACCATAATATCCAATAATGCATGGTAATATGTGGTAATATAATAAAACAACAGCAATAGTAATAATGATAACTGATAAATAATTAACAGCATTTCTTTAATACTCAAAGCCTCCAACCAGAAGTGAAGGCTCACCAGGTTCTAGAGCACTTAGAAAAGCCACAGTCTTTTTTCAACAAAACATATATGTAAATTCTTTTATGACAGGGAAAACCATGCCAATCTATAGAATTTCTAGTTAATGAAAATTGTAAATTTTTTTTAACCGCAGGATCATTAAGGAAAAAAAAATCTCTGACGTTATGCATGTTGTTGCTTATTCTCATCCTTACATAGTTTGTTTTTTTCTGAGAAATGGCAATAATCCTGCTCTGAGGATGAGGCAGCACGCCGCAGGGAATTTGTTTCTCAGGTCCTTTCTGGAGCACTGGTTTCTCCTGTTCAGCCATTGCTGATGGTTTTACGCAGTCTCTCTCTACCAGGCAGCCTGATGGACTTACTGAACAACTCCAATTGCCTTCTTACCATCTCTTGCTACCAAAGATAACTGCAAACGATTATATTACGTAGGTGTTGCCTTAGGAGTAAATATAACAGCCTTTAAATCAGAATTATAGGGATTTTTAAAAAGCCTACCAAACTCTGCCATGTCTTCAGGCAGCTAAGAAACAAAAAGCTCACAGCTTTCCTAATTGGAATACTAGAATTATTTAAAGTCAATACAGCTCCTGGGTTTCTCCTGCCTCAGAGTACATTCCTTTGAAAACCTCAGCCAAGGGCTTTAATAATTTAAATGCTATCTTCCATTTTGTGTTGTCTTGTTGTTGTTTCTTTTTTTTTTAAATCCTGTAAAAAAGAAGATCTCAAGTATCAAAATAAAGGGCTGATGGACACACGGGCCTGCTTGACCTTATTATGTGCACAATATGAGAGGAAGATTCCTTTTCCCTGGGATAGCTGATTAAAACAGCTGAATAAGGAGAGACAGGGGAAAGGGATGATGTACCTGGCTGAGGTCATTAGTCGCTCTCTACTTCAGCTCAGGCAGAGCTCAACTTAAAAAGAATTGACTTCACAGTCAGCTCCCATGGGAGCACTGGGAATAAGCAATATGCACAGATATTGGTAGGCGCTGGTTGTCCAGCTGGAAGAGTTCTGCACTTCAGAGAGTGGAAAAAGCTGAGATGTACACTTCATTACAGGGGCCGTGTGGTGCTCTTACAACCTTCAGAAGACCCCCAAGAGAAACGTGTTAAAGCTGAATTATCTCACTTCCCTAATAAACTGGGCCAATAGAAAATCCCAAATCACAAGGCCAAATCTTAACTGTCCAAAAATTTGGGGAAAATTTGTCCCTGGATCACAAGACTTGTGGCCGCAGGATTTCCCAGCCCACAGCACTAATAGGAATCAGAAACACTGACTGTCATTTGTATGTCAGCCTGGAGAGTCAGCTCTAACTCAGGCAAACCACAAGAATTTCTAAATTAGATCTGTTACAACTCAGTTCCAGTTCTGGGAAAGAAAATATGCTCTTATGATGGTTTGTTCTATCTGTCTGCCTGTCTATGTATGTATGTATGTATGTATGTATGTATCTCTCTCTCTCTCTCTCTCTCTCTTTTTTTCTATGCCTATACCAGCTGATTAGGGCAGCCATAAGATACAACTTAGAAATGCGGGCTCAGATAAAGCAAAGTAAACTTTTTCATAACTATGGGAGTAACGTGCCTTCTCCAGGAACACTGTAGTCATTAGTACCCATATGTCTATGCTGCTACATTTTCAGAACAGTTCTGGTCACAATTACCCTCCAAATTTCTCCCTGGGGTGACTAGGGAATACCGTTCACTGATCATTCCCAGATGCCTTGCATGCATTTCTGCTCTGAAAATTAGGATAATTAATAGTATGGACACAGGCTGTTCCATGCCATTTGGCCTCATTGCCAGGGAATTATCTTAGATGTCTTTATTTTATTCATATTTTGTTGAAGGAGGCTTGGTAATCAAGCTGTTCAGGAGGCAGCCATGTCAATAGAGGTTTGGGAGGAACCAAAGCTCTTGGTTGGTGGTACATATGCAGCTTTGTGGTCACAGCTCATGACGTATGGGACTGTAGCTGAATAAGGAACATCTTTGTCTCCAGCTTTTGAAGTTTTCACAAAAGTGCAGACAAAAATGAATAAATATCTGTTGGATCCTCTGTGGCGTTTCCTTTTCTTATGACTCATTCTGTTTTTCACGTACAATGCAATGCCTGGCAGCCTGACATGGGTTTATGGGATGTAATTGTATTTTCTCCCCCCAGCTATTTGTGATGGATCCAAAGGGAAGATCATTAGATAGAGGAGGAGAGGCATTATGCTGGTTATGGCAGAAAGAAGAGAGGCTGTATTTGTAAAAGTGGGGGAGAATGAGTACACTTTCACTGCTGGGATGTGAATGTCTCTCAGCCTTGCATGTACATAATCCAGGAGCAAAGGAGAGAAGGTTCCTCAGAGCCCCGACACAGCTGGTTGTTCTTCCACACTGAAACACTCTGGAGATTTCAGACCAGAGCCAATTTCACAACATCTGGATTAGTTTGAAATTCACTTGAATTCATTCTAGCAAGCTTAATGGATAGCCTGGGGAGCCTTAGGAGTCTTCGTCATTGGAGGTCTTCACTACAGCTTATACAAAACACCTGCTCAGGACTGACCTAGGTGTAAGAGAATCTGCCTTGGGGCAACCACTGGACAGCTGATCATTCGAGGTCTCTTTCAGCCCTGTTTTTCTAACTTTCTCTGAATCTAATGTAGCTGGACAGGAATGTGAAAAGAATGAGGTTTTGACTAAAATCTGAAAAGAAACTAATTTCTGTGTTCATTCCAGAATCCAACCAGAGTCTAATAGATTTGTATGTACATCATACAATATATTAATAACAGACTATTTTTAGAACATATTGACATTTCTTGGTATCACCAGAGTCAGAGATATTTGAATTGCTGGAAGACAAGCACTTCAGTATTTTTTTTCTGCCCCCCACTGCCCAGTTCCCTAATAAAGAGCTTACATGTGGAAAAGTTAAATAACCACATAAATTTTAATGGCACAGTAAAAATAGCTATTCACAAAGGTTCAAAAGACTAGTAATTAATTTACACACTCCCTTTTCTTGCTTATTTTATAAATGGACATACCTTGCCTCTATCAGATTACCCTCTGCTAGCAAGTGACTTTAAACATTAATTACTTGAAAAATTCAGGTCAGGTGCCTAGCACCTACCTTACAAGGCACAGTGAATTGAAAACGTCTTCATCCAGTGTTGTCAGCTAAATGATGTGGGAGATTGCACTGAGGTTAAAAGAAAGAGACCGTAATACTAAGGAATTAGAAAAGTTTCTGAACACAGTTGCAGATTCTCCCCATTGTGAAAGATACAATCACTTTTGGCAAAGCTCTGCACCTTGGAATAGGCTTTAAATCTTTAAAAGCCAAGTAAACAGACAACAAAGTCAACAGTCACATTAAGATTAAATCATTTGAAAGTATGCATATGTCTGTGTCTTCTTATCTGTCTGTGTGTGCAAATATTCTGTATTAAGAATTATCAGCATTAGAATTCAGGAGGGTGATTAAAAATATTTGAGGATAAAGACAGTAAATAAAAAATGCTGTGTGTCTCATTCAGTGTGAAACCGTAGCATCAGTAACAAGTTTTGTCCTTGCAGGAACGATATTGCCTTTTAGAGGAGATTTGGACTTTTAAAATAATGTTCACTCATTGTAGTATAGTAAAGAAAAAAAAAAAGTTTGGAAAAAGTTTGATTTCGTGCAACTAGGAGGACAAAGCAATCATACTGAGTTTAGTAATTCCAGTGTGCATCCATGAAAGTCTCTGGAAAGACACCTCGGGGTCTGCCTCCTAGGAAGACATATATTAGTGACAGAATTGGGAAAATCAGTTATGGAAAAACTTATAGCCTCTGACTTACTTCCGAACCACATGCATATAGTCCTTGCTGCCCTTTCTATCCACCATAATGGCATACCTATCCTGCTGCTGAATCGAAAACATGGCAGGCATAGGGTGAAAGGCAGTGATGTGTTATATACCTACTTTGCTGACTCAAGTTTATTTTAAAATATTAATAAGCTAACTTCATATTGCCAGGCTGCCTGCCAGATCAAGTATTATCTGTCTGCATCTCTCTAACTTTATGCCAGATCAGGCTTTTTCTCTTCTTTTCTAATTGGCATAAAACCGGCGTAAAAGTGCATAGCCAGCACAAATCCTGTACGGAGAGGACGTTTGCCCATGCATGATCCAGACCAAAGGTGCATTGCTCTGTGCGGTAGATCCAGTTCTAACACACATAGGACCATGGCCTCACAAATGCTGCCTGAAGTGTCCACAAGGTTCAGCCATTAAGGCTGAAGGACTTCAGTGGAGCCCAGGGAGCCAGAAAAGCCCCAAAGTGCCCGCGAAGACTTCAACCACCAGGGTCCAACCTCCATGTATCATCCTTGTTACTCCAGTTTTGAGAGCCTTTGTGTCACGACAAGGCAAGGACTTCTGCATTTCAAGTTGTATGTCTTATGAGCACAAACCCAAGTCTAGATGACTTTTAAAGGTCCTTTACAACCCGATACATTCTATGATTCTATGATTCACAGCAGTGATACCAACAGCAAATTAGCCAGATTTCTGTCTGCTTTGGTGTATGTCCCAGGCCCATAATATATCTACAGTCTCCAGCTATATGATTATCTGTAACTGAGCGAATTGGTGTAAAGGGAGCTTGGTATGCCTACATGAGTTGCAAGTCACCCCCCTGGATTTCAGTGAAGTACTTAATCAAGCGTAACAGAGTTGCCTGACTCACTAAAGCGAATGTAAGAGAAACAAGTTGAAAGCCCCAGGTGGCCATGAGTCCTATTTTTATTATGTGGTTTGAAGCCCAATTTGCACGAAGGTAGAATCTATCAAAAGTAAGGTGTTTGAGGGAAAATTGTAAATGCTGACTCCCTACAATGTGAGATGCTAAAAGTCATAAACGACAATAGCATCTAAAGTCACAGAAAACATGCTTGTTATTAACAAACTATATGTTATTACATGTGAATGTAAATAGAGCTATACAAAGAAATTAGCTAATACGGCAATGATTTAATGCTGGCATACTGATTAGCCCTGTATTCATATTTATTTTATGAGTTATATTGATTACCACTCTGATGATGCAAAAATCTTATATAGCATTTTAATAACAATAGCAATAGCAATAGCAATAGCAAAAATAATTTTTATATAATTGTTCAGCACTAATAATAGAAAATGGTTTGTCTCCAGAAACAAGTCAGGCTTCTGGCTTGTTTCTTCTTTCCTTGCTTCATTACAGTGATGTTGCCAGTTATATTCAGTGATAAACATAGCTTATGCGTTCCAGGCCAAAATTGTTTTAAATTATGACTACCAAAACTGTCATTGGTTAATGTACTAGGAGATGGGTAACTTGAATTATAAGTAATAAAAAGTCTAAAATAATCTTAGAAAGATTTTTCTTAATTTGTTTCCCTACGAGGTAACAAGAGGCAAATTCCCTGTTATTTGATTTATCTGTTAAACCAAAAGTGACTGTGTACCTTTGAAGACAAACGTTCAGTCAGAACTGAAAACTCAAAAGTTTAGAAGAAAGTTCAATCAATGTGCATCTGCACTGGAATAAAGATTGCCCTCTGGGGCTATTACAGAAACACAGCATTGCCAGAGGGAGAATTATTCAAGTTAAAAAGTTCTCCTTTATTCACCAGTCCAGTGAAAGAGAAGTGTGAAAATAAGATCCTTTTAACATGAAGTGTCATGACTAAATATTAAAGTCAATGGAAGGTGACATAGGAATAACTCTGTTTAGGAATAGACAAGGAAATTCCGTTTTAACAAAGCATCAAATATCAAATTAGAACACCATAGCAGCAAGGAATTCAAGTTCCTAATTCTGCTAACAATTTAATATATTCAGCGCTGTGTGACTAGCTGTTCTTTGCTGTATGACGTGGCTGAGAATACAACATCAGCATTAAGCAAATAATGGGAGTGTTGCTATGGGCTTCAGTGAGAGCAGGCCTTAGTTTAATGCGTTAAGACATCATCCAAGTAATTTTCTTCTTGCCATCTTCGATTTGGTATAATACATTATCATAATAAAGGGAGCTGGGAGAAGCAAGGCTTGATTAAGTGTCAAATGCTCTCAGAAACTCAAAAAATGTAGAGTTTTAATATCAGTTCTTTGGTTTCCAAAGCAGAAAATAGTCTTAAAGGACAAAAGAAAAACGGGCAAGGAACAAGTTGAAACACTCATATTTAAAAATAAAAATACAAAACGAGGAGCTTGAATTCGTGCTGTAAGCAATGCAGACCTGGGAGGGGTTGATATACACTCCTTTGTATTGTTGAGTTTTTGGCCAAGACCCTCAAAAGTGACTAAGGGCTAGGTGACCGGTTCCTGCTTATTTCAGTATGCACGAGGCTGGTACCTGAATGCAAGAGTTGGGGGCTTCACAATTTTATGCCTCTGTTTATCCACATTAAGAATAATATTTTGTGATAAAAGTATTCAGACTTCTCTTGAAAGCTAAAATAATGATTCTTAATAATATTTTTGTGAGACACTTTATTATTTTATCTCCATTTTTCTTGTGAAAAAAATAGAGCTATAAAGCAACAGTGACTTGTTTAAAGTTACATTCATTATTTCTTTTGACCACTACCTCTCCTGAGGAATACTAATATCCCCTATCTGCAAGCAGCACTGGTAGGATGAATTAATTAATATTTGCAAAAAGCTTTAGAATCCTAAGCTGAAAGGTGCTAGGTAAGTGTAAAGAATTATACTGTAAATTATGCATAAGTATTGTGAATGCTGCTTTTTCAGATGTGTCTGCTACAAAGATCACTCAGTAGTTCAGACATCTAAAACATGGATGATGCAAGACTGTTTAAGAATTGATTAGTATACCTTTGGGGGTATAAGAATGGCAGTCTACAGCAATGCAGGAGACAACAGCTCCTATATCATGAGGAAAATGACATTTCGCTACCATAAGAAGTTCCTTACACCTTTGAAGTTGCATCTTAGTTCAAAGTCTGTCAGTATTCTTTATTTTTCATATAATTATGAAAGTGGTTTCATGTCAATAGGTGCTTTTTTTAAAGTGAAAACAACCTAGATGAAGCAGTCATAAATCCAAGGAAAACTCCCTCTTCTCTGTTGTTATCAGCCACGATTCTGGCTGATATTCCCAGCTCTCCGGAAAGCTGCTTAGGAAGCTTCTTAAGCAACTACTCACAGTTGCATTGCTTTAAAACCAGGGCTGAATGTGAACCATAAAGCATTCTATTCTTCAAAAACCTGGAGAAACAAGACTGTAAATGAGACAGAAATGACAAAAGAAGGAGAAAAATGTGCATCTGGGCACCTAATAGCCTAATAGTGAAGATTTTTAGCATGGGAGTGGTCAAAGAGCTCTGGGTACGAAGGACAGGGTTTGTCTGAGTCCAGGTCTATATAATGAGCAAACTTCTTTCAGAGAACTTACTGCATTGACCACCGAGTAGACGAGACAGCCCAAGCAATCTGGCTAGGTCCCTGACTTCAATGTCTCTGTTGGGATTGACTGGTACTAAAATGGGATTGACTGGTCCTGGTATGGAATTTTCATGACACAACAGGAAGGAAAGAACTGAAGGTCTAATGATTATTCCATTAGCAAAACACATTTCAGTAAATAATCTTCAGAAACTTAAAATATGACATAAATTAAGAGCAAGGGAGATGAAGAGATTTGCCGGTATTCTCTTTTCAAGGGCACTGGATGGGTGAAAATGCCCAGTTGATCTTTGAAACATGTCTTTCTCAATGAAATATCTGAATAATATCTGCTAAAAAAAATATCATAAAGCATTTTCCACCAAACCAAGGGAAATTTGATTTCCCCAATTTAAAAGAATCCGCCAGCAAAGCTGTCTCGTTCCCTTGACAACCTCAGTCTCTCCTCTGCTGGCCATGAACTTTCTTCATCCCCTCAATTAACACACTGGCTCCTGTGCCTACAGGGCTGTCATCTCTTGCCAGCTGAGTAGCACAAATTCCATGTCTTTAGCAGTCCTAATGGATATATTCAAGCTCATAACAAAAGGTGACCTACTAGGCAAGTAGCAGAATGTGTGTAGACTTGGAGGACTGAGCTGCAGCTAAAGCCTAGGTTTGACTGGGAAAATAAAATTTCTGAAGCTGAACATTAAAGAGGGGAAGAAATACAAAAGACAGAAAGAACATTACAGCAAGAGTGTAAGGTTAAAACAAAATTTTTGCAGTGGATTAATAGTTAGGCAGGAAAGGAGGAAACAACAGAAAATAATACTACAGGAAAAGTTGAAAAGAAAAAGCCCAAAAAAGGATTGGGTGGAAGCTGGAAGGACTGCAGGAATAAGGAGTCGTCTTATGCTTTCCTTTTTGATGCTAGATACTTATGTAATGGCGTGTCACTGTATGATTTGAAAAACAGTATGTGTCTTGTTGGCTTTTTTATTTCAAAACCAAAGAGAGAAAGTCGGAAAAATGTGACCCTGCCTGTGAGGCTACAGCAGCTCTGTGGCCTGTATAAAAAGATCATCAAGCTGAGAGTGGATTTCTAGTTACGTCCTGCTGTGCCCAATAGCTTTCCACCAGCCCTCCATCAGTACTGACAGAGTGTAACAACCTTTCAAATTTCTCATCTCCTACCTATGGTGAGGTAACTTCTTCAGAGGATTTGAAAGCCAGCCCAGAAAATGAGAAGCAGAGTCCTGGGTCAGCCTTTCATCCAAGCCTCGTGTGATCACCCTGGCAGAGGTGAGCACAGGTTACAAAATCCATCTTGTAAGGGGAGTTTGAACACAGCAGCATTTCCAGCTCAGGAGACTCAAATTAGTGTCTAAATAAGAAGTTAGGTTCTTCTTTTCAAAGGCGCCAAGCAAAGACAGGGTGGTGGAGCGTTATATCCCTGACCACCAGGCCAGTGGTATTTGGCTTGTTAGAGGGGTGATGTCCGCTTGTTTGAGTCATATTCAGACTGTCAAACTTTAGCAAAGAATTAACTGTGTTTTCAATGTGAATATTTTAAAAGTAAAAAGAAAACGACATGTGCAATATAGTTTTGCCATGGCAAAACAGAAGGGAACTTGTCCTGGCGTCAAATGGGCATATAATGGTAATGATTTGCATAACAAGGGTGACCTGAAGGAATTTTGAAGTGAAACAGTGACTATACATTAAGTTCTTTCAAATGTCCCAGGAAAGCATTCGGGACAGAAAGAACGCCTCTCTCACTTTTATCTCCCTTCACTAATAGGAACTTTTGGATTAAGTGTGACTGTGTTAGACTAGGTCATATACTAGCTAGACACTGCCATTGCACACAACGAATGTATCTTGTAAAAATGAAAATTGGTTGAAAAAATTATTATTGTCACTAACATGTTTTAATATGATGCCAGCTTAATTATTTTTTTTAATTATACATAGAAAAAACCACCTACATTAGTGAGCTTGTTAAGAAATTATCAGCAGATGCAGACAGAGTGAGCAAGATAGTTTTCTGTTATGGCAGATACTTCATTGGCAATTTGTTATTGGAGAGATGTATGTGAACTGGAAAATCACATCCCCTTGCCACTAATTTACACAGGAATTTAAAATTAATTTTTCATGCAGTACCAAATGCCTTTGTGTGTTCATAAGCTATTAAGCCATATGCCACATATTATTTTGCCAGGTGTTAACATGGTAGAGACAAATTACATGCCCCCTAAGATATCTGAGAGATTTTGAGGGGCAAAAGTAAAGTAAGAATATAGGATGAAAATAACAAGCTTTGGAAAGAATTTTTTAAAGACTTGAAAGGACTTAAAAACAATGTTCTTACAATTTCTCAGTAAGAACCATGATATATATCTTAATCCACAGACTTTAAAAGATATAGCAGATGTATAGAGTTGATGAAAGTTCTAATGGGACCTACCTTGTTCAATGAAGTACTCACTGGCTTACCGGCTTTGTTTAAAAAAGTCCATCTTTAAATGCTTAAAGTGGAGATTGTAGCAGAAAAGATGGTCCAAAGAGATTGTACTAACACCGTAAATTATTGTATTGGGATAGTGCTTTCTTATGGTTTTACCTGTTAAGTGTTACTGACCATTCAGGAGAGGGAGGGAAATGAATTATTCAGGTCTGTCATGTGTTAGAAATGAAGTGCAGTTCAGTAGTCTATGTCCAGTCTTAGAGAGTGACTATCAGATCCCCAGTTCTCATGCAATTTCTAAATACCAAAGTAAAAAAAAAAATTGTTTTAATTCCTCCCTGCCCGTAGGTCAAATAAAACTATGCACATAAATCCACAGGCAGTGATATAAAAATGCCATACCTTTATTATTTTCTCATAACAACGCGATCATCTGAAACTCATGTATGTTTGCATGAGGCCATTTGAAGATACTAAGATGAGCACTATAGCATATCCTGAAAATAGGAAAACAGATAAATACATCCTTCAGGCATACAACTGGTAACAGAAACACAGCCCATCAGCAGAGGTGTTAAATTGCTTGCTCAATTGAACAGATTTTCAGCCTGCTTGAGTACTGTTCACCAGCTCTTGCCTAATCTTAAATTATTGTAGTCGTTAACATATAATCATTTAGTTGTACCATGCTGTGTTTGCCTGCTACTGAAAAGCTGTAGAGCTACTCCACGAGCAAATAATTATTAGGACACTGGTTCACTGTTCACTCGGTAACGTCTGCTGTCAGGTTTGCATCACTTTGTCTCCAGGCAAATACTGGTGGTTAAAGGTAAGATTCACAGCACTGTCTGAGATGCAAGTAATAAATACTTAACAGTGGGGACTCTCTTCAGCTAATTATTCTGTGCAAACGCCTGCCAAATCTCACCAGGTTCCCCCTTCTTTCCCCACTATTAGTTCGGCAGGGTTGCATTCAGTGCCATTATGAATGCTAAAGGACACTAAACACCTCCTTTATGGCATGGGCCATACTGGTGTATTATCAGCTGCTTCAACACGCTTTAGGCTGTGACACTGAGCAAATAGCTTCAGCTCAAGCAGAGGTTACGGGTATGGTGCCATTTTTCTGTGTGAAATTCTGTACTCCATGTGGTTCGAGAGCTTTCTGGGTTTTGCTTCTGGGAATGTCCCTACAAAAGGAGTTTCACAGTCTGTGAACCTGATTGTTAGTCATCCTTGTGAAGACAAATTCACACAAGCTCCTCTGCTGGGTCCAAATGAATACTGCTATAAATGAGTAACAGGTTGCACAGTCAGACCCTATAAATTAGAGCAGTAGCACGGAAAAGTGCTTTGCAAAAATACTTATTACATGATGCTTTCTTTCTGCTCTTGCACAGAAATTGCAGGTAAAGGTTGATGCAACAGATGGTATTAAACAACAGTTACCAGATAATAGAGAAATCAGCAATAGCATTTATTTTCTAGAAGTCACTGAGGAGACAACATGGTAAAATCTGGGGATGGGCTCAAGCCAATTTTTACATGGAATTTGGGAGTGTTTTACATGTTAAGAATCTGTATTACCAGTGAGGCCAAGAAGCCAGTTACTTTCCAGAGGCACGGCTTGGGCAGTGGCATGGCTCAGCCCCTTTACTAAGCCTTGCTTCCAGCTCTGCCTTCACACGTGGACTAAAAATTCCGGTTCAGACCTGGGAGGAGGTGTCTCGGGCTTGAGACGTATTCATCGTATATCCAAGGTGAACAAGCACACAGAAACTTTGTGAAATTTAATAAGGGCACCTCAAGGTAGACAGGGACAGAATGGATATACAACCCTTCCAAGCTTAGACCTATCTGTCAGGTGAGTTTTATCAACCAGAGATGTCAATTTTGATGAGAATTCAAGAAAGCACAAGGGGACAGCTCACCTCAAAATATCTTTTCTTTTTCTAGCACTGATACTAGCACCAGAAATGCTATTTTTGTAGGGTGAAGTTCAAATCTTTCTATAGCTGGCCAGAACTTTGGGAAGAAGAAAGACATGTCAATACTCTCAATCACTTCTTAATCAGACCTGAATAGCTATTGACTATCATGCTTTTTACCTCTAATCTCTCAATCCAATTAAAAATTCTATAAAATGATAGAATGTATTAGATGAAGAATAATTTACCAGGGACAGTCCCATTGATTTCAAAGAAGACTTGGTTCTCTCCTTTACAGTGCAATCTAAAATACGCACTTCATGAATCGTGAGTATAGTATTTATTGGGCAAAAGCCCAACTGATTTTGAATAGGATTTCAAGAGAATCACTGGAAATAAAAAGGACCAGATCATGTCAAAGTTCTCTGCAAAGAATGAATAGTTCTTTCCCCATATTTCATGTTCCCTATTACGATAAAAATAACTGTATGACACATCATACATTTTATTCATGAGGCCAAAGTTTACTAGGAAATCTCTGTGCTTTGACTTTGGTAGGGTCACCACAGGTATATGTCAAAGTACAATTTGTGCTATAATATTTACAGGTCATTTTTTCCCTGCATTTAGTATGATTAGGTTTATTATTGCAGTATCTTTATATTAGCAAAATGTCACTGGGAGCTAGATACTCATACCCTTATATACAGTGAACAGAATAGATGCATTGGCACTTTTTTAAAAAGTAAGGTACAATTAACTGTGACTGCAAATATGAAAGTTTGAGCTGAGTCTTGGAACCATGCATCAGTGATTCTTTTTAGGCTGAACGTGAAATTCATGAATTTCAATAAATTTATTTTGTAAAAGAACTTTTGGTATGTTATTATTTTCAGCCATCATTGTGGAGGAAAAAGAAGTCCATTATTTACTATATAGTGCTATTCTAGCATTGGCATCTGGAATTCAACAGCACAAACTTGGTGGTAAATAGACAACAATGTCTGAATTGAATTTAATGTTGCCT
>VYZM01011570.1:98415-131104 GCA_013398915.1 Dromas ardeola | reverse complement strand
AACAAAAAAAAAAAAAAAACAAAAAAAAACAAAAACCCATACATTTTAATTTGAGGGGGTGGGATAGACGACTAGCCAAAAAGGTGAATTATTGTATAGGGGCAAAAAAAATCTGACTGGCAGTGTTATTTGCTCTCACTCAGTAAACATGCTTTGGAATCTATCCTGATGAGAACAGCCAGCAGTGTCTATCAGCAGAGGAAAGTATAACTCAGACTATTCTAAGTTTAATTCGCACCTTCTTATACTTTTCATCACTCCAGCTATGTACCTGATGGCTTAGGGTTTCAAAAGTGAGCCTGCCCAGTTGTTGCCCAATTAAATCTCGACATGTACTCAGAACAGTTTCCTGTTGATAATGTCAGTCCAGGTGCCATCTCTATAGCGGTAGCACTCCAGGACCGTAAAGGCGTTCTGCTGCTGGTGGTGTACACAGAAAGTAGAGTCACTTTTAGAAAGACTGCTATAGAGGTTAATCATTATGTGTTCTGGATTCAGCCAAGTGCAGCCAAGACTACGCTCATCTGTGACGTAGCAGTGAACTGGTCTTTAAGAAAGAGCTTTCTGCCAATGTGATAGCTTGTAATAGTTCCTGGTATATTAGCATACGTATTGAAAAATAAATCTAAAGTTGATTATTTTTCGTCCCTAGAAATATACAAGGTCTTTTTTTCTGTTTAAATGACATTACAGTGAACTACTTATCAACTTACTTTTTCTTAGACTTGTAGCAAAAAAAGCTGGATGAATGGAAGTGACAAAGGCTGCCTTTGAAACAGCTTATTTTTACATGGAGTATGCAATTAATAAGAAATGAAAAGAGTGAATATTCTGACTTCAGTAATAAAAGTGGAACTCCATTTTTTGTTATATGGATAATGATGAAAACTAGGAGGAATGTATAGAAGGAGTGTATATATACATATATACATATGCATATAATTCATGTATAGAAGGAATGTTTACTATTGATTTTTGATCCAATCATATATGTACCTACAATCTTGCACCTGCAGGAACAACCTGGTCTAGTTAAATACCGTAGGTTCTGAATGGAAATGGACATCAGTGCGATGTAAACAGGACCCCCAATTATTTTAATCCAGAATAGCAATATTCAAAATTCTGTTTCTAGTTCTCAGAGGACACAAAATTAGACCAGAATGTTTAGTTTATTCTTGAGTTTCCTGATCTAATGTTATATTTTGAAGTCAAAATGTTCCCTCGTGCCAATCAAGGAAACTAGAACTCAGCGATTCATGGAACATCTTTTAACCTGCCCCGATTCCAATGAGCAATCTGCTGAAAATAGCTCAGACATAGCTTTTGTAGAATGGTAATTTGGATGCTTTCACTTCTGAATTGGGAAACCAGACTACTGATACATCCCCAAGGAATACACATCTGCGGCTGAAGCTGTAACGTGCTATAGGTTGTCATTCTCACTCAGTTTAAATAAGGCTGAATTGTAATAGGTAAAATTTACCCTGGGGTAATGTCTTTGCAGGCAAGGGCAATGAATTTGGCCCTCTGTTCCTGGCTGTGGGAAATGTGGCTAGCAATTCAGCATATTTCATAATAATTACAGGCACATAAAGTAAACAATTGCTTTGACCTAAATGCCTAACAGAAGCAGAATACACTTAAAAGGATGACTTGATCTGTCTCGACTAGGCAGAAAAGGAAAAGAATACTGAACATTCATAATCCTCTTGCTTTGTGATTCCATTAGGGAATTAATCTATTAGCTAAATAATTAAATGTATTGTGTGCCAAATCCTGCATAAGTTATGACAGCAAATAGACCAGTAAACCATTTATGCTCTTAGTTACACTCGTATAATTGTAGCAATAGATTGTTATCCTGGATTTGCACGCTGTGGCATGTGTGGGATAGAGTCTGTGCTTTCACAGGCTGTACAGTGGTAGAAACACTGCCCATTGGCAAAGATTTCCACCACTGTATGCAGGAGCAGAAATAAAACATTAATTTGAATACTAATGCTTGTGCACAGTGTAAGGACAAAAAAAAGCAACCCAAGAACAACTAAGAAACAGAAAACCCCAACCCCAGACAGACAGGAGTATCCGATGTAGCCTAGAAGAATAGGTAAAGTAAGTGCCTGCCTTGGGCAGCAGCATGCAGAAAAGTGTCAGTCCCACATTGTTTGTGCTGTGGGGTTCTGCTGCTGCTGATGGAGATGAAAGGAATATGGGTGAAGGGGATTAACCCGTTCCTTACATAGTTGCTGTCTACTCATGACTGCATGTTGCACTGCACTGAGCTTGCGATACCAGCTCAGCAGGGCTGGCCCCTTCTCTCTCTGATCCCATTTTGCTCCATACCTCTACTGCACCTTTTCCCCCTCAGCAGGAGTAACCTGGTTACATGACCTCTCCACATAGGGAAAATTCAATTCCACAACACTCCTGAGAACGACTGGGCCATCCATCCCTGAGGACTTCCAAAATATAGTGTTGCTGAAGTTATGTTTGTTCACACGATGCTCTAGAAACCCCCAAAAGAACTTGTTAGAGCTGAATAGCCAAATAATGTTTAAAAGGCATAAAAAAACTTTCAAACATTAATTTTAAACTGAAGATTGAATAACTTTTCAATTTCATTTATAATTATAATGTAAATATTGCCCAGGAATTCAACAGCTTTTAAGAAACTTTACAGATCCTAAGGACTTTGACACTCATCCCAATTACGATGCAGTGATTAAAACAGTTTAAGAATATTTCAGAGCATCTATTTAACACTCTGCTGATGTAGCGAAATATTGTAAGGCCTGAAAAGAAGTAAACTTAATCCAGACTGCTCAACTTTCCCTTTCATCATCTCTTGAAAAGAACGCAGCAAAGTACAGTGGAGTAATTCTAGATGCCAATAACATAGTGCTTCATTGTTCTTCATGGAAATTAGTGATGCATAATAATGTATGTCATTACTGCTAGTGAAAGCCATAGGAGAAATCATTATTGAATTTTAATGAATGAGTTAACTGCTTGGGATTGTCAGGCACTTAATTATCAGAGAAAAATTAATTCTGGCATTCTGTATTTACAATTTCAAATTTTGTAATATTTCACTGAGAAGGTAATCTGAAATAATTCCTCTAAAAAAAAACCAAAGGACATACTAGGAAACACTTTATATATGCAGGGTATTTGATTATACTAGTGTGGATGTGATGGAAACATAGTATACAAACACACTCTGAAAATAAATATTCACGTTCTTACATCTGCAGCTCTTCTAACATAATATGAGCAAATACAGGTGAATTCTGCAGGGATATTTCTTAACGTCACTTCTTATTGCTCCAAAACTGCTGTTATTCATAAAGAACTCTCATTTTATTGTTGGTACAACCCTTTGCAGGCTGAATTCCACCCCAGGGTTTCCTTATATACACACTTCTGTTAATTCAAAGATATATTAATAGTTTGCCTGATTCCAAAGCAGAAATAAATGTGCTTAAAGTAAGCTCCAACTTGCAATGAAGCCAGCAGGGGGTAAGAGAAGCCGGCTCGGGGCCAGACCTAGGAAGAACAGGCAGTGGCGTGGGGTGGTAAAATGGCCCACGGCCCAGCTGCCGGCTCTGCCGGTGCCGGAGCCCTGTAGTGCGGCTCTGTGACTGAGGAGGAAGGCTTTGCCCAGATGCTCTGCACTGACTCATGTTATACTGTCACTGTAGAAACACTAAACTACAAATTTATCTTGGGAGCCTAATACCATAATCGCTGCTGAGGTGACTCCACGCTTGCTACCGAGACCTCAAGGCGAGGTCTTCAGGAGTGGGCCAAAAGAGCTGCGAAAACTGCTGATAGCGCAATCGACCCTGAAGGGGTTGTTTCTCCACAGGCATAAGAAGCGCGTGACAGAATACGGGCCAAAAGTACATACTTGCAAAATTCACTCTCTCCCATGGCACGTCTAACCACAGTGGTGCTGTGAGCCTTTTCAGAAACACAGCACACAGCACGGTACAAAACGCCTCAGCTTAGACAGGTACCCAAGAACACACCCATGATCTCATCTTTTGGAAGATGTATGAACTTGAAAAAACACAAACATTTTTTTAGCTAGATCCATCCTCTTTCTGCTAGAAAGGAAGACTTTCATCCCTATAGCTGTTTCCTTGTGGCATGCCATAACAGCGTTGTGTTTGTGGTCTTCTTAGCCCAGAGGTTTTCAATGAGATGCTGTGACCGTAGGCTTTTAGCACCACTCTCACCTTCTTTTGGCTGCTTTTCTTGCATTTCTTTATGAATGCCACAATACAGCTGATGGCTTGGGGTTTGATTAAGTAGAAAATGCAAAGCCAGAACGGGAGACAATACGCCTCAGGACACTTCTGCCCTCTCTTTGTCAGGCACCTTAGCCGGTTATGTATCTAAATATACTTAAACACTGCTAGAGAATGTGGGTGAGGATGGTGTCCCGCAAACAAGAAAAAAGGATTTGGCTTATGAAGACATCTTTCTTTGCAGTGGATGGACCTTTGGATTTGAAATTCTCACCAAAACTTGGCAGCTTCAAACTTCATTACATATAAATAAATAAAATGTTTTCTTCTGGAAAAATTCAGTTTGTGTTTGGCTTGAATTGCTGGTGTCATGCTGCTTTTAAATGTTTCACCTGTCCTATTTTAAATTTGAGAAGAGCAACTGAAAATTAAGCAAATTTCTAGGGGAAATCCATCACAAGCAGCTGACGTGACTAGAAGAAATGAGGTTTCTAAAGCAGCAAAATGAGAAAAGGGTCTCTCCCTCGATATAAATTTTTGGGTCAGATTATGGTCTCAGTTTCAGATTAGAATATGTTGAGTACCTCCTTTAAAGTAACATATATTTCTGTGAAGGCAATATCAAAACCACAACAAGGTCCCGTGTAGCTTGAAGAGTGGTCGTTAGTGCTCACTAATTTTGTTGCACCTGCATTACTGCACTCTGGGTTTTGATCTGGTGATCTGTGTGACTGTAAAGAGTTAACAGGAAAATGTAGATTTATACATAGTATGAAACTGGTGATCCAGATGTAAGAAGACAATGTTACCCTTTGTTAAAGAAACTGCCATCTCATTACTTTATTCCTACGTATTTCTGGTGACATATCAGTAATTGGATGCATAAGCTGTCAGACACCAGTGTTCCCAAGCTCCTTTTCAACTTGCTTTTTTCATAGAATGTCAAGATTTTTTTCTCTGTTTTAATAAAATATCGTGTTATATACAACACCACTTCATTGCATTCAGTGTCATGCTAATATTACTCGCTGAATCTGTATTGAAAGTGAGTAAAGCCGCCTTCTCATTTTGAAAGAATAATGAGCTCAGCTTATATTCTCCTTGATGCCAAATAACAATATTCAGATGTTTATAATTTGGGAAATATTCGAAAAATACACTTGGAAATAACAAAATTGCAGACCACCCCTGGAAATCCCATAATATTTTCCTCTTAAATAAGGTATCAATTAAAGCCAATGGATTCTAAAACAATTGTTTGAGTTTTTGTACTGTGTCACTGCGTATGAGAAAAACAATGCTTTCTTAACAAATTAGATAAGAATTAAGGCCTTTTGAAAGAAAAGCTGATTGTGTTTTCAAACTATGGAGCTCGTTCACATTGTATTGCTCTCAGGAGACGGGTATTTACAGCTGATGTAAAGTGACCTCAACTTTTTGCTTATTCATTTCTCTTGAAGTTTGTTTAGCAGCATGAATAATCAAATGTGAAAAGTGATAGCCTCAGGGGGAGATTCTCATTTCAGTGTAATACACTATCAGTGTTTTTCTAGCAGCTTAGAAATTGTCAGTTTGGTAAATACCGGTACACTGGTGAATTTGGAGCATTACCTGCAAGCTCTGATTCACTGATCACTCCAAAAATTCCTTGGAGAAGTCTTGCCCCACACTGTCCCAAGGTAGGGAATGGAAGCTGTAATTCACCACAGGTCACACAATGTCTTTAAATCATTATTGTGTTTGGACCAATCCTTGTGCTTGTCTAACTCATAACACCAAAAAAAGTAGCTACATTCTACATTCCCTTGTTTAATGTACTCAGAAATTTACCACAATTTTCTTTAGCCTTTATGAGTAACAGCAGACTAGCACTTCTGTGGAAAACTCGGAGAAGCTTGACATAAAACAAGCAAACCCCCTTTTTTTCTTGGTCTCAATTAAATTCACTCTGGACATTTCAGCTTTAAAGAGAAAACGTGTTTCTGCTCATGGAAATCCTATACCTTGGACAGAATATTTTTCCTGAATCGAGACATCAGGGATAGATGCTGTAACCCTATATCACTGTTTGTAGTTCAGGAATATGCAGGAAAAGTGGGAATTGGGGGGCAAATGAAGTTTTCAGGTCCCTCAACAGTCCTTAAATCCTCACCAGTGGGTGAGTTAAGACTCTATCTGCCTGAAAAGCACTTCAGAATGTCTTGTCTTCCAACATGAGTTTCAAATGTGTTTCTTTTTCATTTGTTTAAAAAGTATGAACAAAATATCTGAGCACTTAAGATTTATCTTATCAGCTTTGAGTTTTGGTGATGGATGTCACCCAAAGGAACTTCACCCGGTTAAGAAGGTGGATGAGAAATATCAATCACACCCATCTTCCCTCTTGAAAAAACACCATCTGACTTTTACTTTGAGGAAAAAGGAAGCCTTAAGAACTGCTCCAGCAGTAGCAGTACCTTCTGACTGTGCAACAGCCCCCCAAACCAAGGGTGAACTAACTATGGGTATCAATTGTTTGGAGCCCTTGAGTTGAGTATGAATTCCTTTATTTAGTTATAATACAATAAATAGTGCAGGAGTAGCAGGTACTTGCAGCTTTCTCAGTCCTCACCAAAAGGGAACATCTTCAGAGCAAGAACACGGGCATGTCACCATAGCTGTGTATGTGACAGCCCTCTTGTTCCTCAGCCAGCAGCCCACTGGGTACCTATCAGCATGCCCATTTCATTACAAATACAGTATTATACACCAAGGAAAGAATTGTCCTGTTCTTTTTTTTCCAGTTAATATCAAGTTTAGTAGGACTAAAAAGAGACATAGAGGTGAAATGGTCTAGGAGCATATTAGCAATGTCATTTGCCATTATTGTGATGGAATAGTTATTTATTTATTGCTGAGGCTTTGGCTAAAGCTCAGCAAATTGTATAGAAAAAAATATACTTCTGGGGCCAATAATTCATTGCAATACACAGTTTCAGCTACAAGAAAACACCAAGGTCTCAACTGTAGCATTATCCTCATCTGTCACAGCTGAAAGTAATGACTATACGAGAGCTTGTAACTGTGGTGAATCTAACCAATTAATTTCACACTATCATTGCTCTTTTACACAACTGTTAAGTTTTCACCTTTTTGTCACAAATTGTCTTCCGGCTGTTCAACGAGCATCTACTTCTCTTCTGCTAATGCCCTCCCCCTGCCAGCCTCAGCAATCCAGCTTGACAGCTCTATTTTTATAACAGGGTGCAATTTTAAACATATCCTTGGTTCTTCTTTATGTATTATTTACTAACCACACATCACTGACAGAAAAAATGGAAAGGATTCTGTTCTGTGTTAGAAAATTTCTGTCTTTCAGTGCTGATTCAGCAAATTGCCTCTCATCGTTTCCCACGTGAGCAGATTACTGAAGAATTTTTCCTTTATTAAATCTAAAGATTAGAGTGTTCATTAAGTCAGGCATGAAACTCCCATTCAAATGCTGAAATACTGGTATTGTCGAATGGAGCCTGTGGTTTTGGCCAACACTCCTTTTATGGGTTTCCTTAACCCTAATTATTGAAGTCATGTATAAAACCACGTAAGTATCTTGGGTTAGAAGCTGTCCTAGTTTTCCTGAATGTCATTCCTCTTACAATACAGTAATACGCAATACAAAGAAGTTCTGGGTTCTCTTATTGTCAAAGAAACCAGCTGTGGAGGCAGAAAGCTAGATGATTTGCAAAGTTTCTCCTACACCCCTTCAGAGGGCGTGACAGGAGAGAGGCAGTGGTAAGAACGTTTCTCTCTTACCCTTTCCCTCCTTTGGCACTCCATCTCCTGTTTAATTTTAGATACTGGCATATTTTTAAGGAGAACTATTAAATCCTCCATGCTTGCTTACAGTAAGGGACTAATGCAGAGGTGAGCCATGGGATGGGAAGTGCAGCCTGTAACTATTTTTTGTCATCTGATAAACAACGGGGAGAGAGATCATTTCCTTCCCTCCTCCTGCCTCAGATAGTACCCCCTCACAACCAAGGCCTGCCCTGTCCTCCCTCTTTCGTTCTTCTTTGACAAAAGGTATCCAAAAGGGAGATGCAGAGTACTGTTTTTCCTCTTTCAGGTGACTTTGTTAGGGGAAATTTGGCTTTGTATGACTCAGAGCAGTGGAAAGCAACATTGCACACAAGTGTCCTGGAACACCAGCACAGGAGCTATGATACTTTCAGTGTGATTGCCTGTAGAAAATTGGTCAGTGACTTACGGAAGAGTTTTGTAAGGGATGCTATCAAAACTCTACGCACCTGGGTCACCGTTGATTGACTGAAAGACAGGATGGAGAATGAAATGAAATTAAATACTAGACTAGACGAAACTGTACAGCACTCTGCAGCATCCACAAGCTGACTGACTCCTCATCAACAGCGGACAGTTACCTGGTGCCTGCCAGCCAACCTTTGCGGCAGCTGTATGTTAGCATCCCAGGTCCTTCACGGTGCTCTCTCTGCCTTTCCTTCCTGACCTAGACTGACCTTGCCCCAGGGGATCATCATCACCACTGAAGGAAAGAAAGAAGACAAACCAAGGTGTCTCAAATCAATGTCAGTGGTTTGCAGTTGCCCTGATTCCCTCAAGTTGTTGAAGGAGGCAAGGGTCCTGCTCAGTTGGTCCTTGCATTCAAATGTGGTACTTTTGACACAGAAAAGTTTGAGAATTAGCACTGTCAGTTATTTCAGACTCCGGGGAAAGAACATCTTTTTTAAAAATTATCTCTCGTTAGCAACACGGACACTTTGACAAGGAACCAAATTCAGTCTTGTACTGTGTATTGTATAGTCCCATCAGCATCAGTACAGTGTTTGAAAAGGAAGATACATTTTTCTCAGGCTCACTGGAAAAGGAATAAAAAATATTTATCACTCTGAAGCTTTTTCTTACAATTCAAGCTCTGTTGAAAAGATGTTCAGGCATGTACCTGAGGAGAGAATCTGCCCTGATGAGTTTTAATGTTTTGGGTCTGACTTAGATCTAGCAAACTAATGCCTTCCAGTGCAAAGCAAAATGTGCTTTTGTAAAAGCATTTATGACAGCTGAATACGCATCCAGGCCAAGAGACTTAACAATCACAGGTTCGTTGATTGTTTAATTCGTTTCTTAGGAGTAATTTAAAATAAAATTAAATTGTTTGTTACAGTGTTTATGATTCTGATTATTCTCGACCATGCTGCTTTTCTTCTCTCACTCCTTTCAAGATCTCCAGTGTTTTTCTCTGTCTTTTGGCATTTTACTTCAACACTCTTATTTCGAAATAAACATCTCCAGTCTTCCACTTCATCACTTTCAATTATGCCAAAGTATTACAGGGCTAGCTTATTTGCCTAAGGCATTATGAATTATTTGTGAATACCACCACGTTTTTGTATAAGCTGAAAACAAATACGGTGCCAAGTAATTAGCAATTTAACATGGATCCCTTTGTTATTCTTTAATACTCCCATGTTCCTGGCCTACTTCCTCCAAGCTGGAAGTTGCTTAAAACAGATGATGCGTCTATTAGTGTGTTTAAAACAGAAATAAATATAATACTGTGCTGAAGAATTATGCACCAGGACTTCAACATATGGCCCCTCTTAGTGAGTCAGTAGTTACAAAACAACTGCTGGGCATTGTAGCTAGAGTTGCTTCACCAACCTTCAGCACCAGAAAAGAAAGGGGAAAAGTAATGCGGAAGGAAGAGGTGTATGAGATGGAAAGTGTCACTGAGGGCAACATAGTACCCTTATAAAAGTTCTTTATGATTCTAAATTTTTTGTGAGAAAAACATCCAAACATTTATCCTGATAGTGTGTGAAAACAGAGTCCCTTAGGGTGGTCTGCATCCTGAGTTTACTCCAGATTTCCAAACCCTAACCCATCCAGGCTTTATTCCTCCATTTACGCAATAGAGAGGGAACTTTTCAAATGTGTGCTATTGGGCTTTCCTACCAGCTTTTGTTTTTAGCATTCACACCATTTTGTGATAAAGGCTTTGATTGAGTCCTGGTCCCTACGCAGCTAAGTGTTGCGTTTCAGCGTAGAGTAAGAAGTCACACAGTTGTTCCCAGTTGCCAATGAAGTCACCTATGTTCCCTTAGTCTGAGTTCACCCCACCTAACTGTAGGCTTGTAACTGAGGCACTTACACCAGCAGCCATGGCGCTCGGTCTTCTGCTACAGCCAGCACTGAGGAGGCAAGGCAGCACAGAAGGCAATGCGACTCACCTGACTGCCCAATTGTTTCTATTTATTATCAAGGTAGTTGTGGACCACTTGGTTCCTAACTTTATTACTTTGCTGAGTGACTAGGGTCAGGTAAGATAAATCCAAGCTTTCTAGATGCACAAGGCATGATTAAAAATGAGCCTGCATGAGAAGATATGGAGTCAAAACTTACTGTACGTCACATTCTGACTCCTTGCTGTTATCTCTTAACCACTCTACTGCAACATCACTCTCCAGCCTCTTCATAATTTTCTTTATTAATGCTCACAGAATAAATCCATTATACTCATATCATGCAGAAGCAAAACCAAACTATTTCCCAATCTTTGAAAGGAATTCTCAAGAGAGCTGAGAATATTCCAAGAAAGGAAGCTGATAGATATATTAATAATATCATCTGGTCCTCATCTTTCCGTACAACATCTTGCCTTTGCCTCCTCCTTTCTCTTTGATGTAAAAGGTTCTCATCTTCTCTCCATCAAGAAAAGCCTCTGCCATCTCCCTTCATATCCTTTGATCTCATCCTTCTACCCATCCCACTACATTCTTCTCACATCCATGATCTGCCACACTTCCTCTGATGCCTTGTCTCTTGCATATCTTTTGCTGCCTCACTTCTCAGGACAAGCAAGCCTTTTTTCCCCCCTAACTTCCTGATGTTATGTCACGCATCTCCATTCTTCAATATTTCCACTAGCTTTCAAATTCAAACTCATGTTCCTCATTCCCAAGACTCAGCACAGGACTGTCAATCTTTCATATGCAAGGCTCTAGCTTGCATCCCTTTCTTACAATTCTCTATTGTATTTCATAATCTTGCATAAAAATTAATATCCCTATCATACATCAATTAGATCTTTCCTGAACACCACATAATGTGGCACTTTGCCTTCAAGTCCATCTTGCTCTGGGGTCTTTCACAGAACATATTCCTCACCGTCCTCTTGTTCTGTTCCTCAGAGGAAAACTTGCCTCACGAGGCTGAAATTAGCTTTTGTTAAATCCTCCACCCACCCGAAGTGGCCGCAAAACCTTCAAAGGTCAGTACTGTAAATGAGCTGCGTTACATGAATGCATTCTTGCTGATAGTAACCTCAGGTACCTCAGACGTAACACTAGGATGAATTTAACTCTGTTTCAAAGCAGTTTCTAATGAGGAAGTCAAGATGGTCCTTCTTTAACAGGAGTCAAGGAGCACTGACAGGTCCTCTTTACCCCCTCTAGGAGTTTAGCTGGTCGTTCAAGGCTAGCTGCATTGACAAGGGCTGCTGCAAAGAAAGCTAGAAGCCTCAGTAGCCAGTCCTCCTCCTTCCTTTGGGAGATGCTTTTAAGCTCTTGACCTGGACCCCAGCTGACCTGCAGCCCCAGACACTCTGCAGCCTTGTTGTCCTGGATGAGCTCTGTGTCACCTGACTGTAGTCACCTAAAAGATTACTGAGTTTAAACTAATTGCCTTATTCTCTTCGCAGTCAGTGGGCACTGGTGAAAGGAGACACCAGCTGTAGGACAGCATGAATTGCCCTCCGGAAGGACCACTTTGTCTCTGCTGTTTATGGAGGGATCCTGACTTAAACTGGTGACTTAGCAAGTACATGCAGGGAACTAGGTGACACGTCTCCCACCTTCAGTGACAGTTAGGTACCCTATGCGATTCAGTAGTTCCTTCTCTGTGTTTTCTCATTCCACCATTCACTTTGCTATCACAGAATCACGGAATTTCAGAGTTGGGAGGGACCTCTAGAGATCATCTAGTCCAACTCCCCTGCTAAAGCAGGATTGCCCAGAGCACATTACTCAGGACTGCATCCAGACGGGTCTTGAAAGTCTCCAGAGAAGGGGACTCCACACCCTCCCTGGGCAGCCTGTGCCAGTGCTCTGTCACCCTCACCGTAAAGAAGTTTTTCCTCATATTCGATCAGAACTTCCTATGTTCCAGCTTGTGCCCATTACCCCTCGTCCTGTTACTGGGAACCACTGAAAAGAGCCCGTCTCCATCTTCCTTAAACCCACCCTTTAGATACTTGTAAACATTCATAAGGTCTCCCCTCAGCCTTCTCTTCTCCAGGCTAAAGAGTCCCAGCTCTCTCAGCCTTTCCTCGTAAGGGAGATGCTCCAATCAAAAGGTTTCTATGCAATGCAAAGATCCATAAAGAAGGTTAGTTATTTTTCCACACATGGGTAAAAAAAGCTTTTTAAGTGTAAACAAGTGCTTTTGCATACTCAAGGTGCTCATATGTGTTTTTGCAGCAACATAAGCCATTAACATCTCACTTTGTCCTTTTGGTTGTATCCTTTTACCTGTGATTTTTCAGTTTGGTTAAGTAAATGGGTGAGCTGTTAGTGAGTCATTGGCTACAGCTGTGAATTTCGCACTATACATTTAATATAACTATGCTAATGACAACTGATCTTGTTTTCTGAGTTAGCTTGAGTTGTAATTTATTTTAAGTGATTTCTTCTTGCAGTACACTCTACATTCATTCATTCATTCATTCATTCATTCATTCGCTACATCCATTATACATTGCAAGCCAACAGTTTAAACCTAAGTGGGCAAGCAGCTTACAGTCTTTAAGAAGATATAAGCATTAGCACATTGCATTGTGACTTGTGTAATACTGATTTCCTCTTGGAAAACAAGAGGACAGAGAGACAGTCGGTACACTCATAGCTATGGAGTGCAAACCATACTCAGATTGTCAAAAAAGCACAGACCAAAGCTCAGCTAATGGATTTAATAATATATTTAAAAAAAAAAAATGCACTGAAACCTTTAAGGAACTCGAACTTATGATGTGTGCACTTCTTAAATGGATTACTTGAGGTCAGTAGTCTTTTTAAAAGTGTTAAATACTTAGACCTTTAAAACTTGCAATTCATCGAAAGAATTATGTAGGCCTCTACCTCATGTTTCAGCACAGTAAAGTGGCTGTTGCATGATGCCAATGCTTTCTGATGGGAGTAACTTCTTAGGAGGCCACTAACATGCAACCTTTTTTAACTTCGTTCTTGAAAGTTGAAGGTGGGGAGATACTGAAGTTTTTTTATGAGTTACTACATTGGCATCACCCAGAACTACCTCACAAAAGGTTAGGAAGTTCAGCATAACATCAAAGCTGAGACACGTTTGGCTTTTCTGCCCCAACTCTGGTAGGGTAGTCATGATTAAAGGCTCTTTTGGAAACTCAGCAAAACAGAAGATAACACAGAAAACAGGGCCCCAAGGGATAATAAAGGCAGATGAGCACTGACAAATGTTGCCAATCTGTTCCTCCTCCTTCTCCTCACAGCTATTCTTGAAAGAAGAATAACTTAACAGAGAAAAGAATTTGTTCCTTTGTGATAAAGAAAGCAATGAAACAAACAGAAAACCCAGTGTGATGAAAAAAAGAAAAAATAAAATTATCTAAATGCTTATTTGAATATAAATCTCTTCAAAGAAATACAAGTGAGGCAAATTCTGAGCCTCTGTAACCGATGTAATTCCCTTGAAACCAATGACAATTTAAATTAGGCAAAACTCTGGCCTCAGATTTTTTTTTCTTTTCACATTACAAGAGAAGACATTTTATTTGAACAATTTTGCCTGTTCCCCCCCCTCCCCTCCACACACCGCCCATGCTTCTCATTTTCTTACAATTCCAAAAAACAAAAAGAAAAATGTGTCTTAGGGTTTTCTCTCTGAATTCTCCTTAGCTTCCCCTCTTTATAGAAGAAGGGCTTTCACCTTCTCCTTCAGAAGCTAACTTAGTGACGTATTCTGGAAACCTGCAGGCCCTGAGGGGAGATGGTGAAGATTTTGTATGTGTAGTGATGGATATTCGAAGACTGAGGTGCTTGGTTCCTTGCTAGGTCAGGTCCTCTTTTTCTATGTCTTTTGTACTGTTTTCTACGGTTTCTCTGGAGTTTTTTGTTGGTTCTTTTTTTTTCTTTAAACCATATAATAGAAATATCTGCAACTTGGTAATATTTTTGTGTTCAACATGGCATTCAGCACATAATTCAGTACTTAATGGCTCCAATGTCTTACGAGAAAGGAAGCAATGCAGCCAGGTGAAGCTAATTTTTTTCTTTTTCCTCTGTGCTTTCTCTGTTTTACACACAAATTCACAGAGAGAGCACCAAGACTATAGTATTTTTTCTTTCTGGAAATACATTGTGGAGAACATTCTTCTCTCTAGTCTCCATTTTCTCTACCAAGCTCAGACTTCTCTTAGACTACCGAAAATAAATCAGGTATAAAAAATGCTGAACTGGACTGAAATCTCACCTCTCATGGATTTAGGAATGGCTCTGCAATGCGGTGTTACTGGGAGCTTTTTCAAAGACTTCTCCTTCAGCCTTTGGGTAGAGATAACTGTTTCATTCTTTCCTTGTAAATTTTTCAACAGAAGAAGGACTCAGTTTTTATATAAATGCCCGTATTGTCACCCATGACCTTTCACTCCCAGAACTGTGCCATAGAGCGCTGGGCTTTTAAACTGGGTAGAAGTGTGTGAGAGAGAGAAGGGAAAGGGAGAGCGAGCAGCTGACTTCCACAGCCTGCGTGAAAACCGTGGCACCTCACAGCCGAGAATGAAACATTTTCAGGGTCAGAAAAAGAGCTCACAAGCAAGGAAGGGCATAAAACTCTGGCTTAATCATTAACTCCCTCTCAAAACCCATTGATTCCCAGAATCTCAGGTGTCTTGGATGCCTTATGCGTTTTTTGTTAGACATTCATTGGATGAAACGTAAAACCAACCAAAGGAGTGGGCTGTAGTCACCTCTGCCAGGGACTGCCTTGCACTGTCGGTTTTGCTCTCCCATTTGTACCGCTCTCACTTCAACCCTCCGACTTTTTTGTGTTTTCTGATGCCCAGTTTCAAGAAGCAGTGGTAAGGGCCACAACCCAGCCCTACCTCTATACCAGTGGTCGCAGCACTCACCTGTGAATGTCAGCTGTGAGATAACCCAAGTCAACCACATGAAATGCTAGAGAGGACTGAGTTTTGTACTGAGTTAGAGCTATAAGTGCTTATTACCTTTTGAACTGACACAGGGGTGACTCATTGGTACAACCTGACTGGGTTAAATGGGAGTTAGGCACCGAAAGGCTCTACTTTTTCAAACTGGGGACTGTTCTTGGCAATAACAGGAACTTGGCAGTACCCTGCAATAACAGTAACCTAACCGTAACACAGGCAACCTGGGAACATTAGTAGCCCACTAATTAGTAAATAATAAGCAGTTATAGCCTTTCAGGAGCCTCAGAGTGGTTAATCAGGGCTTTCATGAATAAAAAATTCATCTCCTGGGTGCTAAACTTCAGTTTTTGGTGAAAGTGGGATTTGGGGCTTGTCTATTGGGAGACTCATCTGCAGTGAGGCAGGGTGGGAATAGATGCTGTGCTGGCTAGCCCACAATAACATGTCCTGTAAATGATCTCACTGAGCTCTACATCCCAGACCGGTTCTGCCCAGCATTCAATACCTGCTGGAGATGCCCATGGCAGGAGCCTGCTCAAGCTTAGCCCCTCCAGGCTCAGCAGAGAAACATGGGCACTATCACGTGGACCAAGGGGACACTTCCAAATGGGAAACAATTAAGAAATAAGTTATAGGCAAAGGAAAAATTACTGCTGGTAGTTTATAAATGAGTACAATTAATTGAGTTACAGTTTAATTAATTCATATCCAATTGCTTCTTTTTTCTCATTTCCCAGTATTTGGAGGAGAAGTTACCATGTGACCCAATAGGGTGCTTGTTGAGTAAGGACTAATAAATTTGGTCTTTATGAACTTCTCTTAATAAGTGCAAATCAATACTTCTTAAATGAATTATAGTGTGATTTATGTAGGATTGCCTCTCCCCTGCTCTCCAGAATATACCTGAAAGCTTTGACTAGCTAGGCTACAGTGCGCCAGTTAGAATTTTCCTCTGGTGCTTAAAATGTTTTGTTTTGGTTATGGTTTGTTTTGTTTTCTTTCCAAATAATGTTTACTGTGTTTCTGCATTTTTAAAGATACGGGGGAAAAAATATCCCTCCAAATCAAGAAAGCTCCCAATTTCTGATTTTGTTTTTTTAATAATTATTTTCTTGGGTTTTTTTGTTTTGTTTTGGGGTATTTTGTGGCTATTGTGTTGTAATGCAATTACTTCAGACAAGGGACAACAAGGCTGTTTCTCTGAGATGTTGGTAAATTGATGATGTCAAGTGAATATTAATCGGTCGCTGAAGCATAACTCTTTAATTGCCTCATGGAGACTATGGAAATCCTGTAATTGGTCATAAACTGGAAAGGAGGGTGTGGCATCTGCTTCCTCTCTTCTTATGCTGTTGTTACTGTCATTTTTGTCCCTTCTTTTTGCCATTTCCATGACTGCCAAAGTAACTCCTTGGAGCTGAGCAGAAGATATGTAGTTAGTAAGCAGCAACCAACACTTGGGCTTTCTTCACTGCATTTATTGTGTGTGTGCTGATTTTGTTTGTTTATTTCCAATTGCCTCGTTAATGAGGCAATGACCAAGCTGTGTCGCTCACAAATGAGGGTTTGCCCCCGGCAGCTGGTTGCCAAGTCCTCGGGCTTCCTCAGGTCACTGTTGCATTTGTTGTCTGCCCTTTAGAGTTCGTTTTCCCAGACATCCCAGACTGACTGTACACGGCATGCACCTTAGGTCATCTTCTGTGCCTATAAATATAATAATACTCTTAAACCAAATTCACTCTAAAATGCCGCTTGCAGTAATAGCAGCATTTCCTTGCCTTCCTTCACTTCTACCCTCTCTTTCATAAAATGAAATGACCATAACCAGAGCAGTTTAGAACCGGCCCTGACTTCTTTCTTCATGGTAATGTTGATTACTAATGCACTGGGAGTAGAGACGACACAGGATTTATACATCTGTGAGTTACGCATCGGTTTCGGAGCAGGATTTACAAGCCAGCTTGAGGAGGGGCGGAGAAAATCCCTAGAATTTCTGTAGCTGAACTCAAGCTTCTCACCAGGACCTCACCAACACCAGAGTGGTAAACAGTCATATTTTCATTTGGAAACATCATCTCGGTATTTTTGCTTGCTAATGCATTGATTTTTATGAAAAAGCAAAGCAGGACCCATCATTTTGAAGGCAATGGGTCAGCTTTTCATGTAATACTGTCCAACTAGAGAAAACATTTCACTGAAAACAGAAAACCAAGCTTCAAACATTTCTTCATAGTGAAGGTCTATGCCCTGCAACCACTAAATCATGGGGCATGAAGATGTAGCTCACAGATTATGTTAAAAATGCAAGACTCAAGGAGCCAGACAGCAAGCAGAGGCCCTCGGCTGGAGTCTGGATTCTGCTCCCAGGACTGCTTCCATGCTGGGTCAACTATTGAATATAACTTACCTGAATATTTTTGAGAGCAGAGTCTAGAACTCCCTTCTATAAAGGCACTACGGATATCATGAAGCTACTATGCACTGCTACTGCTCACTGCTTATCTCTGTGGCCACGTAGCTTCCGTGCTGTAATTCAGCTCCAACGAAAGGTAGAGCGATCCCTTAACACACTTCAGATTAGAGCAGGTGGCTAAGGCACTCGCCTGAGAAGAGTTTAATTCAAATCCTTTTGGCTGACATGGATATAAATTCCCAGCCTTTCACACTGCACATATTTGGCTGTATCACCAGTTTACTATGAAATACGCAGGTAGGTGCATCACCTTTTTCAGACCTACTTTTATTTCTGCTATATATTTCACACACTCTATTACTTTTCAAAAAGACGAATGTGAGTATGCGTAATACATAAACATTCATCTTGAAGTGTTACTGTTTTGGCTGCTTGACATATGCTCTTGACATAATTTGCCATTTTGTAAAAACTCATTGTTTACTGAATTGTTTTTTCATGTGTGTTTGATCATTCACAGAATCACAGAATGGTAGGGGTTGGAAGGGACCTCTGGAGATCATCTAGTCCAAAATATTTGGATTTGGAATCGTATTTAGGAATCAAGGTTATTAAATGTAGTGGTCAGAAGTTTGAGAAAACTTGCTTAGGGATATTACCTCATCTGAAAATATGCTTTACCACAGTCCAGCTATCACACTATTAATGCTTCAATTGATTTGTAACATCAAAACGTGATGCATTCTGTTTGGAAATTTTATCATGACATTCCTGATATGGAAGTTAGTATAGATATTTCTGCTGTAAGTTCATTTAACTTGCATCATATAAAAGTGCTGTTACAAAGAGTTATGGACAAAACTGAAATGACTAAGGAGTTTTGTGCAGTATGGGGTCTGCAAGGTTAAAGTTCTGGAGAAGCATTTTTAAAGAGATTTGGTTTTTTGCATCTTGGAAAAAGAAGATCTGAAAAGTTCTAGAAAAAGTAGAGAAGATTCAAAGTCACAGGCTATCTGGTTTACCTGTGTATTTCATGCTCGTCTAACTGCATGCTAGAACATTACTTTTCAAACCAGGCTCCTGATGCACCCATGTGATTCATAGGATTTCTATGAGCTATTCTAGCCACCAGTGCAAATAAGCAAAGCACCAGGACTGAAGTTTTCCAGTTTGGAAGCACTTCCACAAAGCTCCAACAGGAGAATGAAGTCCAAGTATGGTCTAGACTGCTCCAGTACCAGCAGAGCTGAGCTTCACATTTCCTACTTCCAAATACCCTGTTTGTGTGTCATGGCCACACCAATGGATCTCAAATCTGAGTCTTCAAAGCTCAGGTGGCAAGTCATCTGCTAAAGCACAATATAACAGAAAACCTGACTTAGCATGTGCTGAGGCGGTCATTTACATTAGGCTGTCTTTTCCAGTGGAATTCTGTAATTTACCAATCTATAACATGAGTGTTCCCAAGCATAAGAAGAAACAAAACAGAGCAAACAAACAAATCCAGCCTTCAGGAGAAGACAGTGTTGGTAGTTGTTAAGGCGTCTGTAAAATTTCAGCAGGCAGCTGCAATTTATGCTACACAGCAACAAAAAATACGACTTTTCAAAAAGCTTTGAATGGCTCCTGAATAATTTTAACTTCTGACTGTTTCTTACGAGCAATGAGAAAGCAGTGAGTAACAATCCCTTCACAAGGTCATTTTTACAAAAAAAGTTATTTTCAGAGCTGAACTGCACAGCGAATCAGATGTCTGTGGGAACATTTGACTTGTGTGCTAAACAGTTTGTGAGATATTTGTAATGCAAGTGAATTGTACATTTTGATTTCTTACTATTATTGTTATAGAAGCCAGATCATTATCCATTCTCTGCTGTAGCAGATGTGTACGTAAGTCAGTGACCTACCTGATGCACCCACAGGATCTAAGATATCACCCCCAGTTTCAGAATGGTGTGGTTTGCAAATACCATTGCACTGTGTCATTTTATCATCATAATTTTTTAAAGGGAGAATTATATCAGACATGCTTTATGAGCCCGTTCCGGTGAATTAGCAATTGGTGTGATTCCCCATGGACATTAAAAGTAGCAAAATGTACTTACCATCTTGGCAAACAAGCCTGGCATTTTGTAGAATGAGGCCTTCAAAGTCCATGCATCCTCGCTGTGAATTTTTTTTTTAGATTTAATTTATGCATTTTATATTGGTTTTGTACATGATGTTCCACAGAAGAGACATATTATCATATATCATCAGATTTAGTTTTTTAAACAGTGGTGTAATAAATCATTGAAAGAAGTTAAAAAGGGATACTGTATCTTCTCCATCACTTTCACTCTTTAAACTGAGGTTAAGTGTTGTGCTACAATTTTTCTAATCCACAATTTTTCAACAGTTTTAAATAGCCAGATAGATATAAAAAAATATGGGCAGTTGTAATATTATATGTATCGTCTCAAGAAAATTATTCTGGAAATGTCGCTTTCCTTTGCTTTCTTACTTTTCTTAAAAATAATATTATTTCACAGGTTTCCTCACTTGACTTTCTGTGTTTCCTGTATTTTGAGGAGGACGGAAGGGGGAATCAAACCCACAAGTTGAAACAAACTTCTTCAACAGAATGTTGTTGCTCAGCTTGCTCAGATCAATGGGTCAAATTCCTTGGAGTTTTTATGCAGAATGTAAGAGCTAACAGCAGTGTCTTTTTAGATTTTTTATGTGTGAAACTTCTCTGAAAGATCTGGACAGTGCAGGAAACTCAGGTTTAGTGCTTACCATGCTAGCTATCAAGTTTCTTTATAGAAAGAGAGTAACAAAGGTTTGTGTTCCTTTCGCAGTAATCAAGTACAACTGTAAAGATGGAAACAATTGACAAGATCGGTTAGCTAGTTTAAGAAAGAATCGGTTAGATGCAGCATCATACCACCTGATTGTAATTAAGTCCTGCTGGAACTAGTATTTATGTCTATCAAACTGACATGATGCTGAACTCAATTTGCTTTTTATTTGTTTTAAGAAACCACTCTAGCAGGCTGTGTCCAGGTCTGGACGTAACAACATTGTTGACAAATTTGAAGAGAAAAATTCACATACCCATAAGTGGGATTACCTTCTGTTTATAAATGCAACAGTAAAGATTGGGAACATGTTTTGTTTTGCCTTGGTCTTGTTAATTAGGTATGATACTGGCCAAAACCTTTTCCTGTCTTCAGAAATCTGTGAATAACCCCTTTTCCTGTCTTCAGAAATCTGTGAATAACCCCTTTTCCTGATAAGCACATGTCCTGCCCTCTACCTCCATTGTCTATTTTTAAAAAATCCATTCATCCTGTCTTCATCTGATGCTTACAGTCTCACTACTTACTTTGCATGTAGGCTCTATAGATAGAATCATAGAATCATTTAGGTTGGAAAAGACCTTTAAGAGATATGACAGATGTCAAGTAATACCCACTGAAATCAGCGGAGCGCCTGTCACAGGGGATGCAGTTGCCCAAGCACAGATCCCTCGTGCCAGATGAGATGCCGTAGGGTGCCCTGCCAGCCTCCAGCTGCTGCCCCAGGAGGGCAGGAGTCTCCCCTGGATCCATTGTCCTACTGCAACCCCCACCACCCTTGGACACTGGGGTTGACATAGCTACCTGTCTTTAGACTACAGACTCCACCTTCTTTAATCAGGAAGGGGCTTTGGGGAGCAGAATTTAAATATCATTTGCTCTATGTGTGTGTGTTCTGCATGTTTTTTTTGAGACCGCTGCTGAATTTAGTGGAGTTTACATACCTATGCAGCAGAACAGAATTTGTTTCACTGCATTAAAATCAGTGTACACTGTAAATCCCCAGAATCTCTCTGGCACAGTCTGTGAAGCCGTACGTCTCAAAGAATTGCTTCAGATCTGTGTCAAGGCTTCTGACTCAGAAAACCTCGTATAACCACAAAACAGTATAAATTTCAGATAAAATAATACATTCTGTTTCTGGAGGTTTTTTTACTTATATCACATGTTTGTGATCTCAACTTTACAAGTCAGCAACCTTGATATGCCTTTGAAAGTTTTCTGAAACTTGCAATCCTGAGTCTTGGCCAGCGAGAATTCATCATTCAGTCATTTTTACTTTCACCTTTCTTCTTAATGTCTTCCCTATTCCAGATGCTCTCTGGTGTCCAGTTTTGTGTTTCAAAAGAAGACCAGAGAGATTGATGATGCAACCAGCCCTGTAGATGTTGGTGTTCTTGGCAGACTCTAGTTGAGCTTCTGCTGCAGATAGGAGTAGGTGGGCAACTCTCAAAATGGCCCCAAGAGCTGACATATGAGAGATGGAGATGCCTTCCAAGGTGAAAAGAAGAGGTGACGCAGTTGTATTCACAGCTCTAAACATCATCAGGAAAAGCAGATAATGTTCCCTCAGAGACTGTCTACAGAGACATTCAGGAAAGTTCAGAAAGATTAACTAGAGCTATAAAGTTAAATCTCATAAGTAGAATACAGAAATTAAGGGCAGGTTTGTTGAGCTGAAAGAGCACATGGGAAGGCAGGAGACTTGGCTTCTGTTTCTGCCTCTGGCACTGACCTTCTGCATGACTACTACGGTTGGCTGTTGTCACTCTTCTCCTCTCAGCAAAAACACAATAAAGATATTTTCCTAGTCTGAAAACAGTTTGAGATCCATCTAATATTATTATTCAGTTGTTGGTTTATGGATGCTGTTATTCAGAAATGGTTGTGCTTTGGAACCTTGACAAAATGCTCCTGTCTCATATAAGGCAGGAAGGACAGGCCATCATGTTTCTGAAGGGGTTTACTTCTGTTTAATTCTGGGTTTGTTGCCTGGCTTCCTTTTACAGATAATGGAGACTTCTGTGGTTCAGTTCATCTTCTCTGAAAGTAGATGCCCTAAAAACATCACATCACGTCCTGAAATTGCTTTTTTCTTGCTATTGACTATAAAGAACACCTAAAATGACCAGCTCACAGCTGCCATCGGGCGTTAGGTGAAATGAATCCTGCCTTCTGAATTAACTTTCCTGAGCATGCTAAGATGCAGACAGTTCACATAGCACCAAAATTAATCTGGCTTTTTGGTTTGGTTTGGTTTGTTTTTTTTTTTCTGGAAAATTTTTCTACCCTGTCTATTACCTCGCTAATTTGGTCCAAAAAATGCTAGGAGAAGATCAGTAATTGTTCATCTTAACCATTTTAAAGTTGAGCAATGTTTGCCTTTTGATATTTGTTTAATTATGTGATCAACCATTTCTTCCTTCTGACTCCCCCACAAATATATTAGGTTTCCCACTGTGACAGATTTCTGTATGTTTCACTTTTTCTTAAACCCAAGTAAAGGTGGATTATTTAGACATCAGTTGTAACATGGATAGAGTATCAGGAAAAAAAGAATTTTTCATTTCTTCTTCAGCTTGATTGGACGCTGGTAAAATGTATCAATAAAAAGTGCTGTGTTATCACCACATTCCTACAGTGTTTAAAATGATAGTGCATATCATTATGATGTTGACAATGCTGGTTGTGAGGAGGTACTTTCAAAACCATCAAATCTCCCAGTGCTAGAGGAGGAAAATGCACCTTCTCATAGTGAATCATGGACAGATAAGTCATCTTATTTTCTGTAGTCTTTTTTCCTCCTGCTCTCATAACATTTGCCTGAGGGTTGTTAGCAATGCTTTTGGCTGCAGTGCAGGACTCATGGTCACACGTCTGCAAACATATGTTTTCCCCTAATGGCTGTGTGCCTTTACTCCCTTCTGCTGACATCTCAAAGCTCAACTTTCAATGGAAAATAGAAGCTCCTAATATGCATTTTACCTATCGCTTCTATGTGTTTTCTCCTTATTGGAAAGGATTAGAGATGTTGCCAGACGGAGATGCCAGTTTCAACCCTGGACAATCAGGCAAACTGTAAAAGCAGAAGAACCCCCTCAGAACTGCTAAAAGTTTTTTTTACGCTCTGTGGTTCATCAGATTCTGATATTTATGCCACTAGTGCAAATCCAGTGATGTTTTTTTGTGCTGTTTGAAATGAGGTCAAAGACCTGACTTATTTTGTCAGTTATGGTGTCATTTTTCTATTTATAGATACTGAGATGTAATAGTTTTTAAAGAGAGCAGTAATAGTGCATTTGCAGCATATGTTATCAAAAAGGTTGCATTGCAGAGGTTCAGAAATGTGAAAAGAGCAAAACCAGCAGCCAAGCCCTCCAAAGAGAAAAGGTTAGCTAAAACTGCGAGCTCCTCTCATTGCAGTACCTTGCCAACAAGTCACAGATGTACAGCACATGAGCAAGTGAAAAAGTGATTATGAGGGTTATAATGGCAGCCCTGAATCCATAGTGCATAATGTATGCATCCCAAGGTGCATTTGTACATCTGGTAAGGTATTTTTACTAGTAGTGTAAGAGCTTTTAAAACCATTTTCTGAACTGTTTAGCTCATTTGCAGTGTTTAATTGATATTTTATATTTTTGTCCTTATTGCTGACATTAAGCCATGACACAACGCATGAATATATTATAGTGACAGTTGTTCCAGCTTCCATTTGTGATTCATCCCTTTGAGCCCTGTCATCATCTTTGCATATTTCTTTGTGCCCTCTTCTGCTTTTGCAGAGTCCCTGCGACACTATGTTGGCCCTAGCTAGGCACGGCAGCGTGTCTGAGTCTAGGCTTGTTTCCCTAGAGGCTCATATAAGACAGAAGGTGGCCTAAGGTCCTTTGCTGAGAAATAAAGTAATTTCTGCTCATTTCTGTCCTTCCTCTTGCCGTACAAGAAGCATTCTGCTCGAATTTGTATTTGATCTCTCTGACATTCAAGTAACACCCCAGCAGTTCGTCACTGAACGTTTTTCTTCCCTTACCAATTTCATACAAAATAAAAACTGAGGTTATTCTTGATCTACAGCAGTGGGAGTGAGAAGAGATTCTGGCCCAGTGATCCATTTCCAACCTCCCCTATCTAGGTGCTGCTCATGCTGATTTAAATGACAGCTGAGGCTGATCTTTTGCCGTCTGAATTCTAATTGCTCATCCAACCCACCACATCTCCCAGCTGTATTTACAGAGAATACCAAGCCCTACCTTTGGCTGCCTTTGGCCTTGAGGCCCAAAACTTATCTTGCTTTTGAAATTAAATTATTCTTTGTATTTTCTGGGTTTTTTTGGTTTTGATTTTTTTGGGTTTTGTTAAATACAATAGTCCCAATTTGCCAGACACTCCATACAGCCATTTATACCAAGGAGATGCAAGAATAAAGTGGATAGGAAAAGCCGAGTTATTAGAGTGACACTTGTTTGGCTTCATTATAAGATATGCTATATACAGTGGAAGTTAGTGGAGATCCTGTCAGCATGATTAAGTAATTTGTAAGTGGGGAGAAAAATAAAGCTGTGTAATTCTCCATTTATCATCTCCCTGAGCTGGTCCTTCCCACAGCAGTGATAGCACCAGCACAAAACCCTTCAGACAGATCTTTATCCTGACCAGAACGATGCTCTCTGAGCTTGTTGCTAACCCTTTGTTTCAGTCTCCTCTGAGGTATAGCTTTTTTTTTCCCCCAGTCAATGTAGATTATGTTGACTGTTTCACACCTCTCAGCTTTATGAATTATTTCCCTTAAAAATAACTCCAACAGATATGTCAGCCGTGATTTATTCTGTATGATATTATAACAAATTGCTTTCATGAGCTGATACTTTGCCAGACATTTTGTGGCCTCCAGGCCCGAATCTCTCTGCATTCACCCCAGTGTAAAGCAGGCACCACTGAATTCACTACTGATGAGCACATGGATAAAACCAGCACCTTTGAAAACAGAACAAGATCTTAAAATGACTTTTTGACAGGTGTTAAGTGATTTGGGGAATAAAATTTGAGGATGCATGAAATAGAACTTAAGGGAGTCATGGCATGACAAAGGACAAAAAGCTAAGTGTGGATTTATTTGGTGGACTAAGGAAATTTTAGCCTGTCCACCATTTAGATTATCCAGTGAAGGGTATGGTCCTGTATCAGATACTGAAGGACAAGACTGCAAAATCCCACTGCTGTTCCTGGATGTTAATATTACAGAGCCCCCACCTCTGCTGCGTCTCCATCAGTGAAAATCCTGCTGGCCTTGACAAGAGCAGGTTTGTACTTCGGCAAGAACCACTTTGAGCTTTTTGAGTCTAACTCACCTTTTTTTATTCCATTGCATTGGAAGGCAAAAAAGTACTTAGAGATCTAGATAAAGCACCACACTTACTTACCAGCATCATGTAAAGGATTGATTGGTTGATGGATGGATGGATGGATTGATTGATTGATAAATTATTTAATTAGTACCTAATAGTCAGAGGAGCTGTGGAGAGTTGTGCAGGCTGGAAGAGACCAGTTTAAATGTTAAACACATGAGAGAGAAGGATGAGGTGCAGTAGCAGTTTATAGGAAAAAATGTACTGTGATAAACAGGAACAGAGAGCAGAAAGGTAGGTGGGTGAATGTCTTCTTGAGACAAACCCTGTGCACAAACACACATTTAAAAATTAGATTAGAGCAAAATGTTTTCCTGAGTCTCTGGAACGTGGGATCTATACAGAAGGCACAGGGCAAGGACAGAACTTGCAGTCCCTTTCAGTGCCTGGGAGCTTTGCGTCTCAAAGCAAAGAAGACCCACACAGCTGGTGGCATGGGCAGGTGCAGCTCTGACAGTCCCTACAGCGAGTGCCTTCAAGTTTATTGTGTGATGAGGTGAGGTCTTTGCATTGGGTGATGTGTGGGTCATGACTGTATCATGGTGCCCTAACACACTTTCTGAGCAACCTGTCCAGTCATCTTTGCTACTCAGATAACACGAGGAGGGGGGCGTGTGTGTGAAGGGAGCAGTATAGCAATTAATGGGATGACAGAAGACACCCTTGGCCTTCCTCATAAGTTTGTTCCTCACTGGAAGCTCTTAGCTGCCAGAATGAATATTAAGATTTTCCATACAAAACAGCCTGAGACCTACGCGAGACAATAGTGTGTTATTGCTGTTTTATAGAGTGGGGACTGTCAAATTCAGTCAAGTTATTTCTACCTTTAGAAATCTGCATTTTGCACCAATGAATTACTGGGCAAAACACAGAAATAAGGATCAAATTGTTCCTTAAGCATCTTCAAATACATAGTCATTAGTATCTGTCTTATTTTTATCATTGTTTAAATGATGCTCTCAGGTCCCAAGGTATAGAATATATTTATAAAGAAACTTCACAAGTTTGCTCCTCATCATATCGTAATACAATAAACAGTAACCTTATTTTCTCAAAAATTGTCCTAATAAAATACAGTGAATAACCTGAATAACCTCTGTTTGAACCTGTGAACCCTGATACTTATTATCTTGCAATTTCAGTTGCTCCAGTGTACTCCTACTATAATCTCCTTGACTAACAGCATTTTCCTTGGAAACCCGCTCAGTTGCTTCTCTCTGTGTAGTCCTTTATTCCGGCAGAAAATACCTCTGTCCCCTACCATTTGCACAAACAGTGTGGAGCTGCCATCCGCATGCTGCCTGTGCGGTGACTGAGGGACAAGTCTGGTCCCCCCTGCTGCGGCCGCCGGGTCAGGAGGGCTCTCCCAAGCCCCACGGCCTTTCTCAGCTCCACAGCTGGGAAGTGGAGAGAACAGGGCAGAGAGTTCTCTGAGGTGTTGGCAAAGCACCTCGTTAATTTTACACCACCAGCATCTCCTCCATAATGCTAGAAAATTGTTTCAGGAAAAAAAAAAGCATTGCCAGAAGAGCTTTCACAGTAAAAGACAGGCAGAATTTTATCCACCCATCAAGGCAGTTTGGAGGAGTTATTTCTCAGCAAGATAACGCTCTCACTCTGTGTGAATGTGTCTGTGCTTGAATAGTTTTACACCTATTTGTTGCTATCCTTATACGCCTTTTCTCCACAAATCTTTATTCTGGGACAGCTCAATAGAACCTTTTCCATCTTTTCTCCCTGGAATATTTAAGCTGATGTCTACTAGTCTACTATATGCCACTGTTTATCGTGAGGAGTATCTTTCCTCCTGTATCTCTTGATCAAAAGAACAAAAAATGTGGAGGCCCAGAGCGACAGGGGAAGTCAAGTTAATTCCATTGTTTCAAAACACAGGAAAAGAGATGTGCCAAGTCCCAGTAAGACTGTTATTTTGATGGGTGCTGGTGGAGCACAACATACTGATGTTAATAGGTGGAAACAAATCCTGTCTCAGAAAGATCATTTTGCTTTAAGCAGGAGCTGAGGAATCGGCCCCCTTCTCTCTATGCAGCTTTCATGAGTCTGGAATTGGCACAGTCTCAAGCTCCACTTCTAGTCCCAAAACAAGATTTTGAAAGCAACATAGCCTTTTGGTTTCTCATCGTCAAGGAGACTGGGCCATTTCAAGACCCATTCCATAATAAATTACTTCTAACTGCCAGCTGTTAACAAACTCAACATTGTCTCCCTTCTGTATAAACAGCTGTGTTACAAGAACGAAAGAATAAGGGAGAGAGGAAAGGGCTTGTTACAGCCCCATGGTGCCAGTGAACTTTGTGTGCTTTGACTTGTGAAGAATTCAGTGATTGTGTCTTAACGGAACATGAAAGTATTGGAATAGGAAAGTGAGCAAGCATTAGATGACCCTCCATATTATGATATGATTTCTTTCTGCATGGCAGAGCTTTGGCACTGAGCTATTCAGAAAAAACTCCTTGCTTCCCCAAAGAACAGATAGACTATGGCAGAGTGCACTGTTCATTGGAATAACTCATTTGTCCTTTTAATACTCAAGAGTTTACAAGTTTGATAATGAAGCCTCTGGGAACAGTATCAATACAATCAATATACACAATACTCCTACTGAAACTTCTCAGCACCAATCCATCAACATACCAGAGAAAAAAAGGTTCACTGAGCCACCTGTGTACTTCAGTAACTCAGAATTGTTCAGTTCTAATGCAACACTTGGTTGCCAGGTCAATCTGGTAATAGTCATTGTGACAAAATACATTTACATATGTGCATCAGTGAACAAATTTAATGATGTTGGATAGCACAGTAATAAGAGTTGTGCAAAATGTTTTGCTGGAGACTACAATGAGTTGGGCTGGGGATAAAGTATGAAAAAAAACCCAAGTATTGAAATTCGCCTTTAAAAAAGGGGTTTGAAAATACAAATGTCTTTTGTGCCACTAGAAATGTACTCTGCTGGCAAATCCAGACACAAAGCAAAGTATTTTGAGGCACTGTCAAGGGTTTGTTAAAATATGGCTGGACACTGAAGCAAAGCCAATTTACACAGTACCAGTTGGCAAGCACAAGGGTGTTTATTCTGCTTGATAAGCATCTCCTTAGTAACTCTATGAGTCAATAAATTGGGTTGATGAGCAGCATGCGGGGGGAAAAAACTTGAGTGCAATAATAGTGCAACATGGAGAATGTTAACCAAATGTTAGGGGTAGTAAATTGAAATCAAGGCTGCAGAGGTTAGTTCTTGCAAGAGGATTCAGGGTAAACGCATGAAAGGGGAATAACAAGAAGTATGCAAGGGAAGATAATGGGCCAAATTAGCCTGCAGCTCACATCCATGCTTATTTCCCTCTGCTTGCTCAAGTTAGATTCTGAATCGATTTTCCCTGTTTGACAGTCCTTTATTTGAATTGCTGTTGACTGAGTGCCAATAATTCTGAGTGTTACATAGAGGAACAGGAGGTCTTTGTTCAGATGGGGTACATCTGACCCATAGACAAGCTAACATTTGTAATTGTAGCTTAAAGGACTTCTTTACATCCTAAGGCTAGTTTGGTTTCTCTCCCCTAACAACTGCTGTATTTGATGCTATTTACAAATGACAGACAAGAGACAGGTAAAAGAAAGATTAATCGATGGAAATCCCCATTCCTGAGATGAAGTTACATAGGAATCCCTAACACTATCAGGGCAGATCTTCATTGTTGATCACAAATCTATAAAAACCTTGATTCTTGTTATGTATCTCCCCTTTCCCAACCCTTTACTTCTAGGCTAGCCTCTCTGGGGAAATTTCAGATGAGGTAACACTGCCTGAAATGATCAGCAATAGTAATAGCATAGAGAATGGAATTTTAAATTCCAGCCATATATTTAATAATCTCCATTGCTGTCTAAGGGAGCCAAGCATATTTAAAATCAAATGCAGAAGGCCTAATGCATAAGATGAATAGCCTATGAGGTCACGGAGAATAGTTATGATTATCTAGTCTGACCTTTTGAATAACTCAGATCCTGCAGTTTCACCTAATCATCCCTACACCAAACCCATAACTTTTGATTACACTATGACAGATATTTCAGAAATGCATCCAGAACAGATTTAAAGAATTAAAGTGACAAAGAATCAATTGTATCATTAGTAAGCTGGTCCTGTGGTCAATTACTAAACCTGATTCACAAAAAATGTTGACAGAATCATTCCCCCAAGCAAAGTGCTCTCTGATGAAATCAAAGTTCTTCACAAAACACTGTAGAGTGGTATGGTTTTGCTTCAGGTAAGAGAAGAGCTTCAGGTAGACACATTTAAAATCTTTATGTTTTGAAACAGTTTCACTAGAAATCCTGATTTTATATTGTACGATACCAAAGTGAAATAAAAGCATTCCAAATTCCTGAATTTTTCTTTACTAAGAAATTTTAATTTTTGTGCTTCATTCAGTCAAAATAAAGGTATATATTAAAAAGAGATTTTTTTATACTCTTAGTTGTTCCAGCCATTTTATTAATTACCCTCAAAATTAAACAATCTTAAAATCCAGGCTGAACTTGAGCTGAATTGACTGTAGCTCTAGACAGAAGATCCTATTTTTTATATAGTGGCATGCGTGATGACCAGCAATTACAATTTTCTTTATTTCTCTTCTGTGAACAAGTTGATTTTTAAACTTTCTCCTGGAAAACAGGATAGTTTGAGGTTCTCTAGACTCTCACCACAAAGTGTTTTTTCTACACTTTTAGTCCTTATAGTGTTTTTTTTTAATCTCTTTCAGATTTTCAGCACCCACTTAACTATCAGCACTTTTTACTTTCAGTGTATAGTCACCGCCATTAATTTCTAATAAGTCTCTTAGCCCTCTTCAGTAATGTATTAAGATTTATGTGATCAAACTTAGAAAGCATTGCATCTCACCCTAAGGATGCCTAAAATACGGTGGATGAATCATGCCCTAAAAGTGCTGACTTCTTTTCATTGACTACCAGTGGAGCTTTGATGACAGCTCAAAAGTAGACATCAGCACTGTAGATATTGAAAGGTGGGTGGGATTAATTCCTCTGCAAGAAACCAACAGTCTGAATCAGTTATTGGCTTGGAGACATACACTTTCTAAATCTTTTTTTGCATTATACTCACAACAGTTTTGTTGCCTTTGTATAAATGGAAAAGATATTCCAAGGTGAAAATGATGACTCATCCACCCATGAGAGTTTCTATCATTGATTTAAAATATTTTTTTCCTTTGTCCAGCACTGACTGTTGATACAGTAATTCAGGCTAAACAGAGGTTAAATGGTGAAATTATATTTTAAATTCAAGTCTCACCAAAAAAAGAAAAAGTGATGGCAGGAGTATGTTTATGTATCATTGAAAACTGTAAAGACACATCTGAATTGCACCTGAACAGTGAGTGAGCACAATAATTTCTCTCTCTTACTGTTGCAGCTGCCTCCCGCTATCACAGTATTTCAATTCCTACATGTGGACACAGCATTTCTGTATCATAGAAAAGACACTCATTTCCCTGACTCATAAGACTTAAAAGTTTTATCCTTAAAAGGGGTTTTGTCCACTCCATTTTTGGTATCTCTAACAAGTCAGTCAGCAAGGATCCAGGCTGGATGGTGAGTTGGGAAATCTCTGATTTGTTCTCATAGAATGGTTTGGGTTGAAAGGGACCACCAAAGATCACGTAGTCCAACCCCCCTGCCATGGGCAGGGACACCTCCCACTAGATCAGGTTGCTCAAAGCCCCATCCAGCCTGGCCTTGAACACTTCTAGGCATCCACAGCTTCTCTGGGCAACATGTTCCAGTGTTTCAACACTCTCATAGAAAAAGATTTTCTTCAGATGTCTAATCTAAATATACCCTCTTTCACTTTAAAATCATTGTCCCTTGCCCTGTCACTACATGCCCTTAGTAAAAAGTCTTTCTCTGTAAGCTCCCTTTAAGTACTGAAAGGCCACAATAAGGTGTCCCCAGAGCTTTCTCTACTCCAGGCTGAACAACCCCAACTCCCTCAGCCTGTCATCACAGGAGAGGTGTTACAAGCCTGTGTTCATTTTTGCGACCCTCCTCTGGACCTGCTCCAACAGGTCCATGTTTTTCCTGTGCTGAGGCTCCAGAGCTGGACACAGTACTCCAGGTGGGGTCTCAGAAGAGCGGAGTAGAGGGGCAGAATCACCTCCCTCGACCTGCTGGCCTCGCTTCTTTTGATGCAACGCAGGCTTTCTGGGCTGCAAGAGCACATTGCTGACTCATGTCATGATCAGAATCCCCAAGTCCTTCTCCTCAGGGCAGCTCTCAATCCTTTCATCCCCCTGTCAGTATTGATATTGGAGATTGCCCTGACCCAGGTGCAGGACCTTGCAGTTGGCCTTGTCGAACCTCATAAGGTTCACGTGGGCCCATTCCTCAAGCCTGTCAAGATCCCTCTGGATGGCATCCCTTCCCTCAGGTGAATCAACTGCACCACTCAGCTTGGTGTAATCTGCAAACTTGCTGAGGGTGCACTCAATCCCACTGTCTATGTCATTGATTAAGATATTAAA
>VYZM01011570.1:22812-96897 GCA_013398915.1 Dromas ardeola | reverse complement strand
CTCAGCCTGTCATCACAGGAGAGGTGTTACAAGCCTGTGTTCATTTTTGCGACCCTCCTCTGGACCTGCTCCAACAGGTCCATGTTTTTCCTGTGCTGAGGCTCCAGAGCTGGACACAGTACTCCAGGTGGGGTCTCAGAAGAGCGGAGTAGAGGGGCAGAATCACCTCCCTCGACCTGCTGGCCTCGCTTCTTTTGATGCAACGCAGGCTTTCTGGGCTGCAAGAGCACATTGCTGACTCATGTCATGATCAGAATCCCCAAGTCCTTCTCCTCAGGGCAGCTCTCAATCCTTTCATCCCCCTGTCAGTATTGATATTGGAGATTGCCCTGACCCAGGTGCAGGACCTTGCAGTTGGCCTTGTCGAACCTCATAAGGTTCACGTGGGCCCATTCCTCAAGCCTGTCAAGATCCCTCTGGATGGCATCCCTTCCCTCAGGTGAATCAACTGCACCACTCAGCTTGGTGTAATCTGCAAACTTGCTGAGGGTGCACTCAATCCCACTGTCTATGTCATTGATTAAGATATTAAATAGTATTGGTCTCAGTACAGACCTGCGAGGGACACCGCGTGTTACTGGTTTCCATTCAGATATTGAGCCATTGAACGTAACACTTTAGAAGTGGCCATTCAGACAATAAACTACGAAACTTCTCAACTACATCATTGTCCTATGGAAGTCTCTGACTAAAACACTTCTCACTTTTGTCTCTCACTGTAAAGTCTGGAAACCAGTTCTGTTTCTTAATATGCAAGTGCCTAAAGAAACGTCACTCTCCTCTGGGGCCTCTAAATTTATTGGGATGAATAAATAGGTAAATAGTGTTAACTGTTGACTGAGAACTCACTTCAGTTATAATGCTCTTAATTATCAATAAAGGAAGAGTTGAGATCCCAGACTGAGCAACTTCTGTGCAGTGAATTCCTCCTGGCTTTAGAAGAACTTCTCCATACACAGAGGAATTAAAAGACTGGATGTTTGGGCAGGATCTGAGCTGGCATCAAAAGGCTAAAAAGCTGTACAACTCACACTCATTTCTGCTATACAGTCAGCTTGTCTCCATCACAATTAAAGCCTGTGTGTCTTTCATATCACAAGAAAATTATGACTTTGTTACATGCAAAAAGGGCTATATTGTGTAGTAATAATAGGAATACCTTAAAAATATTTTAAATCTTTTAATCATTTCAAGCATAGAGGATAATTTATATCCTTCCATTTCATTTATTTAAAAATAACTTATTTTCAGTGATTTTTATTGTATTAAGCATATAATAAGTATGGGATGAAACCATCATATCATTTGCTTTAATATATTGTGCTCTTCAACAGCTATTTTACCCTAAGGCATGGATTAAATGGTGTCCCATGATAATATTTCTTCCTCCTTTGTTTATATCATTTCTTACAGTATTTTTGAAGTCTACCATTCTTGTTAGACCAGTATATTATTCTATTTTAGACAGAGAAGTTAATATTTTCCAATTTCTTGTGACTATATATCTTGATAAAGGAAATGAAAAATGTAATTATTTTTTTTTTCAATTTAATGGAAAACTGACTTTTATCCAAACTATACTAAGTAAAAATAAATTTATAGTTGAAACTCCAGAATTTGCTACACTGTGGTAGATATTTCATGGAAATCACTGTAAGAAATAGTGTAGGATTTCGAGATACTGTTTGAAGTACCCTACAGTATTAAAGATTATAACGATACCCAAATCTGGCAGGCATAACGTTTCTAGAAAAGACGGACATTGCAGGAGTCAGAGCTGGATGTGATGTTTTAGGGCATCTCAGATGGCACTAATATTTACGTAAGTGCTGGGCCTCTGCTTTAGGATGAGCTGAGTTCTGCTCTCTGTGGTCCATTGGCTGTGTTAACTGAAACTTCATTAACTTTGACAAGAGACGAGACACCTAATGGACAAGGAGACACCTACATTCAAATTACTTAATCTACAAACTGAATTCTACCCTCAGCCAAAAATGGTTGTTTAGGCTTTCACTGTTGCCAGTAAAGTAGCATGTCCTTCGGTAATTCATCCAGTCTAGACCCCATGACTCACCTCCTACAGATGCCTCGTTTACTTATACCTACTTTAGTTTATGTACTATAGAAGCAATATGTAGTCATGTCAGCAGAAAAACAACCTTTGACAAGAAATACTGTGTCTACCTCAGAGAATTTTCATTACAACTGTGCCCAGTAGATGATCAGTGAAATAGACATGCACTAAGATTCCCTCCACAGCCGGAATTCCACCCTTTTGTGACTTTGAATTGTGATGCTGCCTTTTAATTAAGTAATCATATTTCAAAGGAGCCCTGCATCTTTTGGTGTGTTCTGAGAGCTGGAGACAAACAGAGCCTAGTTCTTCAGGGCAGTGTTAGGATGTCTTAACTAAAAGACCATGGTTTCTCTTTAGGCAATTTCTTACTCTTATTTTCTGCTTTGCCTCTACATTTCCTCATAAATTAAACAAAAGGTTTGTGAACAAATGATCTTGACTGTGCCACTGTACTGCTCTTGAAAAGGATTATTTTTTTTTATTATTTTTAAAACAACTCCTTTAAAAATTAATAAAACATAAATGCTCTAAACTTTTTGTCAACAAGCACAAGGACTGATTCTTTCAGATGCATAGGACAGGGTTTTACTGCTTGAGTTAGCAGTGACTAGAAGCCATAGGAGTTTAACTCTCCCTTTGTGGGTCATCCCCTAGCTAGAATGAATATCTATCTGATGCAGGACGTCACAGTAGCAAACTGAAAGAAGGAGAAATCACTGCAAAATAACTCAAGTCCTTGCTTTTGTGAAATGGAATAAGCTTGTTTTAATTAATACATAAGCACTATGAAAGGACAGAGCATGTGCAGTATTACTCAGTGTGTGGTCCTGTCAGGCGCAAAAAAAAAAACATTTTTAAGCATCAGTAAGTCATGCATCCTGGAGGTTTAGAGTTAAGCTAAATTTTGGGTTGCTTTGGCTTATTTTTTTTAATGGCAGGGATAGCAAAAGGCTATTATTCTTCTGGCAGTTTCCAGCCAAAATTTCAAATCTTTGTGGGCATCTCTTTAAGTGGTTGTAATAATTTGTGACCAGGAGAAAAACATGGTATTTTCCTCTAAGTTATCATTGGAAATGACTACACAAATATTATTTTAAAGTTTCAGATAGAAAGTCCATCTGTGGATGACACCAATTTGGGAGAATGCCTATTTTTGGTTTAAATTATTAAGCAAATGAAAAAAAAAGTATTAATAGTTTATGTTAAGAATTTTTAGGTGTTGATGTCTTTTCTGTTGACTTCAGTTTCAGTCCTGGTGTACTCATACGCGATGCCTGCCATTCCAGAGTAATTCTTCTGAAAACAACAGCGTAGGTGGATTATACATGTTTTGAAATTGATATGCGCTTTGTCACTGCTGAACCTAAGAAGCCTGAAGGTGTAATTGAATCACACCGAAATGTACCTAACATGCAATATTTCAGCTGGAGAAATACAACCATAGCCCTTTAGCATCTGCTGGGTATGAGTAACAGAATTCGTGAGATTTGGTACTAAGGGGTAGCAGCGCATACTGAATGAATGCTGTACATTCTCATTGCACAACAAACCTTGGAGTATTAACTTCTTTCCAATTGCTGCATCCTCATTGACATCCACTGCTGCATACCGGAATTTTACACTCTGAAAGTGTTACTGTTTTTTTACAGAAACCAACACATCAGTGTCAGATGCTCAGGATAGGTCCTGCAGGGCAACAAGTCAGTCATGCAAATTCTTTAATAAAAGCCATAACACAGTTTTCTGCAAAAGGGGGTTTAATTTCCCCATGTTGCTTTTTGAGGGGTTTGCTGAGCCACTTTGCTGATGTCACATTGCTGTCTAAATCACCCAAGAAATTTACACGTGATGTCACCATTTGACTTTGATAAGAGGCATCTACTTGTTATGAGAATGGGCAATTAAGGAATGGCATGGGGAAAGGGGAGGAAAGTGGCATAACAGCAGTTTGGAGTTTCAGAATATCCAGTCATTTTAACATGTGCAATACATATTTTAAAACAATCATCCTTCAAAGTGTTGTGTTTTTTTTTTAAATTCCGACTTAATCCTTGCTCCTCTGAAACCAGCTCCTCCTCTTCCCCCAGCTGTCTGCTTATGCCATCTATTATCTGTCATAAAAGCTCTTTTAAACAGTCTTCCTAAATGGGGAGATGCATAACAGTCATGATTTAATATTCTTAGTGAACGAAATGTTATTTGGCTATTGGCACGAGACTGCTGACTCCTGACAAAGGTCATGCTGGGGCTGGACAATCTACTTTCTATAAAGGATAGACAAAATAAGAACACCATTAAAGAATTACACATCCCAGTTTTTTACAGACACAAATGATTGCATATGCAAAAGAGCAAATCTATAATTAAAAGTAACCTTGAGACATATGTAAACCTTGCCCTTATATTAGTCATAAAATTCATAAATAAAAAGCTCTAAAATTATTTTTAAAATTAAAAAGCTGTCTTGTAATAGCATTTTATTGCTCTAAGGTTATAATAACATTCCATCAAACTATACCATAGCTGGCTTAGAATGGACTCTTTAACCACAGCCTGCTATAAGTGAATACTACTATTTCTTAGAAATTGTGGTGTTTAATAAGCATTGATTTTCCTGGCTCCTCCTTATGCCTTTCATCAGCTCTGGAAAGCTCTTACTATCTATACACCGAAATTCTCTCTAGAAGAGCTTTCTAGAACTTAATAAAGTTATTTTAACCTGATGTAGGAGTCTTTTAGAAACTAAAAAACGTATTTTAAGATTTAACGGAATGAATTCTCCAAGAACATATTTGTGTTTTCCTTTGAATATGGCTTTAAAAATTGTCACCTGTGGGAGCCTGATGATTCTGTCCTATTGAAGTCAAAAATCCTGCCTCATAAACTTAATGTTGGCTTAGAAAAAAATACTTTCTATGAATGAATGGGCATGACAAAAGGATAACTAAGTACTGGCTACAAAGAAGCATAAATGTATTATGGAAAATATTCTCATCTCTTAATGGGCTAGAAATGTTAGTGTTGACTTCTGTTCTCTAAAATCATTCATTCATTCGACACAAAGGAATTGCAAGTTAACAGTGAAGACTTCTAGCTCCCTTTTTAAAACGCATATTGTGCCACTGCTGTTGCACACCGCTGATCTGTCGCTGGTTTGTTGTCATGTGAAGTCTTTTTTTGTTGAATAAATATCTTACCAATAAGTATTTTCAATAGTGCTCTGCTATGGTTGACTGGATGGCCCAAGACCAGATCACATTTTAAGAAGCTTCCTATGTCCACTTCTTTCTGGGTGATTGCCTTGGGGAGACATTGCATTTGTAACCATGTTGAGTTATTTTGTTGAGCTAACAAGTCTCAAAAGATAACGTATTTGTGAAATTAAGGCTGGCAAGGAGTGAAAAACTGACTGCAGCAGGGTCAACCTCCCCACGTACTCCCTGCAAACTTTAATTATCAGATTATAACTTGCCTGTGTTTTAAATGTGAGCTTTTAGATCTTTGCTTCGTGAATGCTTAATATTCGCTTTATGTTGCCTCAGTAGCAGCCTTTCAGAGTTACTGGCAAAATGAAATTGCTTTTGTTGGCAAAAAAATTTCCAATCTATGCAAAGAAATGAATCCTAGGGAACCCACTGACATTTATTTTGACTTGCTAAAGAAAATTTTTTGAAGCATGAAGATACATTTTCCTGAAAAATGCCAAATCTAAGTTTCTGTTAGTTAAGTAAAAGCATCTGAAAGGATAAAAACAGTATGAAAAAGCTAAAAGAGCTTTGAAGAAAAATAACACATACCTACAAAGAAGTGTTTCATCAGTAGGGAAGCACTGTGTCTGCTTTGTTCAGCTCACCTTTACCCACTGCTGGGTCATATCATATCATACACATCACACGAGACATCAGACACCAGGATACAGCGGTGAGCACTGGCAGGGGCTCTGCCTGCATTCCTCTCCTTCCCTGCACGTGAGCACCTCAAGGGCGCTTTAAGGTGCAATATAAGTCTCCAGCATTCATTCAGAAGGATAACCTTCCTCCTCGTACCCTCCCGCGGTTAGTGTCCCATCCCACACAGCCAGGTACCACAGTTCAGCAGCCCCCACCCCAGCTTGCTCACACTTGAGCTGCATCTGCCCCTGCTGCTGCCCTTGTGACCATGGGAAGGGAGAGCTGCCTTCTGCCCTGGCCGAATCTTCTCCTTGTCCTGCCCACGAAGCGATGGCAAAAGCATCTCTTGTTTCTTTCTGAGCACGGCCTGGTTTGGGGTGAGCCTAAGCAGAAAGAGGGAAAAGGAAGCTTCCTGACAAGCTCTGGAAGGGATAATCAGAATCTGGCCTCAGACTGTGAATCTGACTTCTGTCTTACTAGACCATTTTAATTACTTGGCATGAAAATGCATGCCAGAAAGGAAGTACAGCCTGAGCCTGTGTACAAAATAAGATTCAAGTGAGGAAAAAACCTCAATAAGCAGGTGCTGCTTCTATTACTATAAGGGCTCGATAGATGCTGCTTTTCTGCAAGTCTTTTTGTCATTGTTGGAAACCAAAGTAATTTCTGAGAAAATCTTGTGTATGGATATATGGATATACAGTGTGTGTATGTACATATTTATATGTATTATATATACATATCTTTATACATATATACATTGTGTATGTATATGTATATACATATATACACTTTGTCATACAGCTCTCATCCTTGTAAGCTGAAATACTTTTTAAGTTCAAGTGCTTTCTGTGAAAAACTTGACTTGACTTCCCTGCAGTCAGGGGCTTTTTTAAATCACAAAAACTGTCTTTCTCGCTGCTAACCACAGCACCTCTGTGTGTATATACTTGAAACATTTAATTCCATGACTACACAATGACATAGCTTCTAAAACAATGGTAATAACCTATATCCAGGCAGGGTTCTTCAATAACTGCTTTATATGAGCTATAGATGCAGCTGGGAACATTATAATATCATCTTCAGAAATGGTTTTCATTTAAAGTATATCACACAGGGCAAAAGCTAATAAAATAAAAATGTGTTGGAGTCTCAATCATGTTTAATTCTCCACCTGTCTACCAAGCTAGTCATTTATGTCTGGTGCATTGCATGTTTCTTCCTTGCTCAGCGACACCAGTAAACCCAACAACCAGAGAACTAGAAGGGAACAGAAAGGCGTAACATCACCAATGCTGAGCTCAAGGTTGTTTCAGTCAGTATTTGATTACAGTCTATCATACAAAGAAAAATACTCAAAAAAAACAGAACATGACAGCTACAGCTGAGAAACAAAATATTTAATTTGGCATTTTTTTAAGTGGATGCTCATAAATGACAGTTTTGCATTTACACTTCATTAATGTATCTGGCAGCCTGAGTTCACAAAATATACAAGGGCACATTTTGCTCTTCCTTTTTCCACTGAAAATCTCCAGTGAAACCAATGAAAATACTCTAAATTTAGGACCTGAACTTAGATGACCCTAACAGACAGTGGATCACACTCCTTTAGCAATGAAACAGAGCCAAATTGAAGATTATTATGAAGATACTTCAGTTACCAGGCTCTTTGGATTGTGCATCTTGCTGGATGTTCTTCAGCCATTGGAATAGGTATTTCAAGATAATTCCCATCCAACTTTGTTTCAGTCAGTCATTTTAGGTTATCCTATGAGAAATGTGAAAGAAGATTCATACACCTTTAAAGGATCTGTGAACTCTTTGGGGAAAATCAAATCCCTCAGAATTCCTCCTATTGCACAGATTTCTTCAGCTAGTGTGGGAAAAACTACTGCAGCACAGCAGAACAGCGAGCTGAGTATGAATGTCAAGTAGTACGCAAACCTATGACTGCAGCTAAAAAGAAACAACTATTGCTAGCCACAGCTGCTTCCTTATTTTGAATTTTTTAAAACCTCTTTTAAGATTCTTAGTTGATTCGTGTCAAGGAAATGTTCTTACTTAATTGCAATACTCAGTTACTGATTTGATAGTCTGGAAATGAGACCTTTCTTATACATTGCATTTTTGTTCTCTCTCGTAAGTTACTGGAGCTAAAAGTCATGTTTGCGCTGCAGCTTCTTCCCTACCAATGCTGCCTGATCTCTTTGCCCAGTCCCCTTTCTGGACGTATTTGCTCATCCGCAGCAAATTTATTTTTAGGTACTCTCCTTGAGAAAGGGGAGCAAGGAGAAAAAAAATAATGTGGATGATCTTATTTAGGAAATTCAGGGCTGCATGAAACTGTGGAATGAGGTGAAATAAGAGGGGAAAGAGAAGAGTATATCCACCTGTCAGTGGTGCTAAGGAGAGTATGAACTTCACCTTCTTTGTCTCACCAGTAAATCTGTCTGAAAAGCATTTGTAAATCTTTGATGTTCAGGGTAGCAAAGGTTTCCTATTGACTTTTACTGTTTATCTCCTTACAACATGAGGACTCAGAACAATAGAACTGCTGTGGGTGTCACAGACATGAAGACTTCCTAGCAGAGCTAAGCAGCAACATTTTTCTTCTTCAGGTACTTTCTTTCCTTTCTCCTGATACAAATTTTCAGATAGAACTGGTACGAGACTAATTGCTTACATCAAAATTGGCAAAGAACCACGGTAGTCTTATAACAGATACATTAAACATGCTGGAGAAGCTCGGTACAAACCCTTCAAATGTTAATTAAACAGTTTTTAAAGGATGCTGGTCCCTGTGGACTTGAACATGGAGCATTGGTTGCTGAAGAGTAGACCTAATGCCATATAAGATGCTCTCAGTATCCTCCCTGGCCTTCAACTGTCATTCTGGACAGCTTATGTATCTGGACAGCCCAGGAGCTGTGGGATCTGCCTGACCAGGTAAGTGCCTTACAGACCCTAAGTAAACATGTACACAGGAGTGGGCAAATGAGCCACAGCCTAAAAGCCAGTCCCTGGACCTCTCATGGGTAGTGTTGGGTGCCAGTAGCTGGTGAATCCCCGGGAAGGGCAGAGATGAGCCACTTCCTCACCTTCCATGTAATCAGCTGCAGGAAAGTCCTGGGGAGATCAGGTGCTTCTTAGCCAGCAGGACATTCTGAAAGGGAAAAACACAGTTCAGAATCACCTGAAAAGATTCAGAGGGTTAGGTTATGGAAAGATGTCTTACAACACCTTTTTTCCTTGGCAGTGCCAGCTAGAGGTAAATAAAGTTACATGTCTTTAACTTCTTAAGGTTAAAGAATGCTTAACTGCTTGTAGAAAAAAATGTCTTCTGATTATCTGGTGAAATGTATTACTTAAGCAAGAAGTATTTTTAATTATTGCATTAGTATTAAGTTCCAATCATTCCAAACACTTGTGGTTCCAACCTCTTCCTTCCTGGCCATTTGGACAATTTTATTGGACAATAAGCTTTTCATTTCTTACAGAAATGTCACACAAAGTTCTCCTAGCAGAGGCAGGAATAGCTGTTCCTGCAACAGAAGAGAACATTGTTGATTGAAGCTGTAGTTGTCAGAGTCAGCAGATAAAAACCTACCACACGACAGTTTTTCTTCACTTGCGGGTCCCTTCCTCATATACACTTAGCCAAATTGTTTAATTAATGATTTTCTTTAGCCATAGTGGAAGAATTGTAGAAAAAGTTTTCTTTCCTTATTCACTCCCAATATTCAAAATGCATAGATTTTCAAGAAGACTCTCATCAGCACTTCTGGTCATTGTTATCGCCACTGTTTTCTCAGTTCACACATGAACTAGCCATTCTTTGAAGAGTAAGCATTTCAAAGAGGAAACAAAACCAACAGCTGTTGTACCTCTATACTGTACAATCAGTTTACGTCTTCCATTGTCTCACATAACCAGGTTTTTTCCTCTTTTTAATGTGTTACTGGTGGAACATCCGTTCTAAGAGGTCTGGACTGTTTCATCATCACCTTGGTCATCTCTCCTTGCTGCAGGACTGCACCACCACTAGTCTCTAGAGCAATTCCTGAAGTCAGTTCCTACCTGCCTTCAAGTAACTTTTTTGGCATTCTTAATTTACTGAGCCCTGGCTCCCTCACATTGCTCCAGCTGATTCTGCTCCACGATTGTTCCACAGTCATTCTGTGTGACTTCATAGAGCTCTGATTTCCTCTGGACTTTCCTTATTGTGTGCTGCGGTAGTCCTGCTAAAACTGGATCTCATTACCTAGAGGATGAAAGAACTTGTAACCGACTCAGAACACAGCAATCCTACTGCTCAAAAAGCTTTCTTCAGCGTTTTAACACATTGCCCATGTTTTATAACTGCTGCTTTGATCAAGCTCTTTCCTCGCAGAGTGGTAAATTTCATATTTTTGTAGGAAACTGAAAAATTCTTAGTTTGTGGGGAGGAAAGGCTTTACAGATAAATCTAACTGCAGCAATCTATACTCCCTGGGGTAAAGTTTTCCATGAGAAAATTATTTCTATTATTTGTAATAAGTACTATGCAACTTGTAACATTGCCAGAAATATGATCCAATATGAACAAGGAAGCCTTTATTTTGTGTTGAAACTAAAGCAAGCTCCAGTGATATGGAAATTCACCATAAGGAAAGCTACTGTAAGAAAAGCTGGCTAAAGTTCGAGGTCAGTGAGAAATTTCACAGTCTGATATAAATTTAACTGCTTACATATCCACGGAGTCCATCAAGATAGTTTCATGTTATCAAAAAATGTTTTTTTTTTCTTCCATCCAGATTTCTTCAGAGCTTTTGTTGTTGTTCTTTCATGATTTTATTCCAAATGTCATGAAAGATTATTCTTAGGCATGTTTGAGAACACAAAATTGGCATGTTTTCTCTTTGTTGTATATCCATCCTGTGACTTTCTTTTCCCCACAGTACCAGCTGCCCAAGTTGATACCTGGTGACAGAAGCACAATGAACTTTTCTTCACCTGATAGTTACTGCAGAAGTCCCTGTGGAAAAAAATGGACTAAACTGTAGTCCATATAGCACTTAATTTGTCAGTGTTGTGTGGAGTCCATCACAAGGTTTATCCAGTTTTAGAATATTTTCCTGTCTTCTAAAATTGCAGAACCAGGCTAAATCTCCTCTCTTAAGAGTTTTTTCACATGACTTCACACCTTACAGCCATTTCACTTTATCAGAATGAACTGATGAATTCTCTGGCTTTTTCCAAATTTACTTTTGAATAAATACAATGGCAAAGATACCTATTGAATTCCATGAGCTCCACAGAAGAAGCTATGTTAGTCTTCAGCTCAAGGCCAAAGAAAACAACTGTACAACAATCACTTTTATTGACTGCTGTCGCAGAAGCCACCGAAAGGCACAGGTTATGCCAAACCTTTTCTAATTCTACAAAAGTAACCAGAAGCAGCTCTTCACTCTCCATCTCAGTGCTGTAGGGTTTGCTGATCCCCATTGTCTCACTCGCCAAAAACTTGTGAATGTGCAAGATTTTTTTCCCCTGTGATTTGTGTGAGTCTCATTAAGACCTTATCCAGGGGAGGCATTAATAATCCCTGCTAGAGCCACAATTTACTCTTTTCTCAGTGGATGGTCTTCAGACTTGATGTTAGTCCACAGTTTAGACCACAGCTTATGTTCCAGGCACAGGCTTAAAAACATCCACTGTGATAGATGTTCTCAGTGTCCCGAAGGCATATTAATATATCTTACCAATACAGGTACCACACTAAGCATCGTTTTTCAGAATCCTATCTCTATCTAATATAACATAAATTTGATTGAAACTTAGTTAGGATGTTAATAACTCCAAAAAAAATCCATTGCATTTAAAATCATGGCTCCATCAGAACCTTTAATGTTTCTAACGCATTAAGCTGATACTTGTGATTGCTGCATCTCCACCATAGTGGAGTATTTCTTCTTTACTCTCTGAATTTTTCTACAGGTAGTGGGGGAAATGTTTATTATGGCATTGTGAAGAGGTGCTCGTGTATTTTCCAGTTGATTTTTTCAGTGTCTATGTTGATATCAGATTGCTCTCTTTGGTATGCTACCAAGGTTTGTTTAGGTTGTCATAGTGGGGATGGAGAAGAGTACACTGGTATCATTTCACAAGAGACATGCTAGCCCTTTGCTCTGAACCACCAGAGGAAAAAGTTGATCATTCAGTTAAGATTTTGCAAACAGGGGAATTTTTATACATGCTACTCTGCCACCAGCAGAGTTAATGAAAATCAGTCGCATTGCCACAACGTTCCTCAGTTTCTCCATTATGGCTATGGCTTTTAGTTGCTAAGGCCACTGAAGTTCAACATAAAAAATTACAGGAAATTCCGCTGATTTAAGACGGAGTAGTGAGGTGTAAATCCCATGTTCATAGATTTAACAAGAGGAATTGTGATTACTTGATTATGCTAAGTAAATTAATCTCCTTTTCTGTGCCCAGCTTCTAACGTCCATTTGTTCTTCATTTGTGGTGTAACTGAAGGAAGAACCTTCTGCTACTCAGAATAAGAAAATAAAAAGTATTCAAGTTGAATATCACAATCCAAGTGTGTAAAGCAATTTTTTGAAAATACTGTAGGTTTAATAATGAATGAGCTGGCTTTGCAATTCAGAACGGTTAGTGACATTTTGCTTATTTTACTTATGTATAGATATACACACAAAGTGAAATCACAATGGATACTCTTGGCTATAGCCAACAACTCATCAAAAAAAACCAAACAACAAACCAACATAAAAGCAACAGCCACAGGTGAAGTAAATAACTTCATCAACAGTAAAGTCTGTGATGACATAATGATTTGTGTCAAACAGAAATGTGTACCTAAAATGGACAAAATTGACAAACACCTCTTTTTGTAATACCACCTGCATACATACAGTCTACCTCATACAGACATGGAAATCATAGAATCATAGAATCACAGAATCATAGGGTTGGAAGGGACCTCTGGAGATCATCTAGTCCAACCCCCCTGCCAGAGCAGGGTCACCTTAGAGCAGGTTGCACAGGAACGCGTCCAGGAGGGTTTTGAATGTCTCCAGGGACGGAGACTCCACCACCTCTCTGGGCAGCCTGTTCCAGTGCTCTGCCACCCTCAAAGTAAAGAAGTTCCTCCTCATGTTGAGATGGAACTTCCTACACTCAAGTTTGTGCCCATTACGTCTTGTCCTGTTGCCGGGCACCACTGAAAAGAGCCTGGCCCCATCCTCCTGATACCCCCCCTTTAAGTAAGATAATAATAAGAACTTTAAATAAGAACTGTTTTTCTGAAGTTTTGAGATTAAAGGCAAGAGTAATATGTAAATACATAGACAATGCTGTAAAGATTGCAAAAATTGTGAATCTGCATTGAAAAGGCAAATAAATACATTAAAAATGGAAACAACTTTTAATGTATAGCATTGTTGTGGAAATTAGATCTACTGAAGTGACCAGACAATATGTTGGTTTTGCTTTTTATCACATGTTGAGTTCTGCTGGCTGACCATTTCTATTTCAATTGTATATAGAACATGATTTTTTTAACAGAAAGTGCTTGAATGGAACAGCAGAAACTTGAACAGCGACAGTGGCTAACTTCGTCTATGAATCATACTGAGATTTGCATGTGGAAAGGCTTGTGTCTCAACTTTTTGAGAAAGTCCAAGCAGACTTACAGGGAGAGACGCATTCTTCTTCCCTTCTGACATTCTCCTAATTCCTCAAAAGAAGGTAGTAAGTTAAAAGACCCCACATGTTCTCATGTTTTGTCAACTTGCAGCCCTCCTCTGCTAGGAAAATGACATTAACTGTTTGAATTTTCTAGGATAATCTCCCTTAACATCATCATCAACAACAACAACAAAACCTTTGGACTGCATGAAAATATAAGACAATATGTAACTGAATTGGGAGGCAAGTTTGACCATGGCCACAATAGGATGTAATGGTCCACTAAAACTTTATTGTACCCTGCTGTGAAGGACTTGATATTGGGAACTGATTGACAGGAAGCCTGGGCAGGTGGATTTCTCACTTCATGCAGAAAAGCATGTTCATAATAAAAGAAGTGAAGAAATTTTCAAGAAGATGAAGCCATAGTGTCATCAACATTTCTTTTCAAACTTTCCACAGATACACCATAGATTTTACTTGCTACTAATGGGGGAAAGATGTAGAGCATTATGCTACCAATCCCACCTTCCCTCCAATCACTTTGCCCTCTGAATATCTCTTCTTTGTTCCCTTAATTTTGAAGTTCTTGTATAATCAAGTGGCTTCTGTGAATGTAGAGAATGATTCATGTACATTGTATTCAATGAAGAAATAGTATTTTAAGGAGGATCAGGGAATGACTACTGAGAGAATAGAGAGACATGCACGCAGTCCAAAATGAAGTTAGACCAGGGTACTTGGTTTACCTTACTTTAAATGCTCAAGCGAAGCATGCACATTAAGACTTTAGTTTTCTCATAGAGTCTATGGAAAGATCTAGATATATCCTATGATCACCCACCCCACCTAAGTTCTAGACCACTCTTTGCAAATGTCCTCCTTCATTTACTCCAGCTAATGTTAGGTGCTGGAGTCTGTGTCCATTGTGTCAGTGCCTAAAGCTGGTGAAATGAACCTTGGCCTATGTCATTTTATCTGAATTTCTTATATTTCAGTCTTACACTTAAAAATAGATTGGAAGTCCTTTAGAAAGAGAATTAATCATTCATTATTTATGATAATTCTTTAAAATAACGTGCAGCATTTGTGGAGGAAGGGAGGAAGGGAAGGGAGGCAAAGACAACACCTGAACTCAGTAAACCTTTAGGCCGGGTTTTATGCACTGCTGCTGGATTTTATGAACGCCATTTTGCTTACTCCAGATTTGCTTCAATCTTTTTTCTTAGCTACTGTTCTTATTGTCTGCACAAATTTCTCACCTTTTAACTGATAGAGTTCCAGAAGTAAAAGATGTATTTCCATTATGTTTAGTTAGATTCATTTGCTGCTTATCAAATCAAGAACCTATTATATACACAAGAGACTGTATAATTTACTCATGGAGATTTTTATTGTTTTATTGTTGTTGGCTTAGACAATACCTTTTAACTATAGGTCTTTTTCTTTATGCTTTTTAACTCTAGGTTATTATAGCTCCCAACACAAAGTAGATTAAAAGAGGGGTATCCCAAATATTCTGCTGTCAAAAAATGCACTAAATAACTGTGAAAAGCTCATGCATAGCTAATGTTTATGATTTATTGCCTTACGAATGCATTACATCCCGAACAGAAGAACAACTTTTTGCTTCAGTAGGGTGAAGGGAAACTATATCCAGGATAATTGGCTCAAGAAGGACACCAATAGCTCAGTCTGGTATGACTGGTGGTGAGTAATAAATGTGGCTTTCTTTTAGCTTTTCCACTGAGAAGCAACCACAGAAGTTTGACCTGAGGCATAGCCTCAGAGGTGGCAGCCTGCACTGTCTTACCAGAAAGCCATTACATTAGTGAGGTTTTTCAGTGCATACTGACATCTAACCACACTCCTTCCTAGTTCACAGGCCCAGTATGAGCAGAGGAGATATGCTGGGGCAGCTAGGGTTTCCTACACAAACAGCAGTAACCTCAAAGTGCATCTCATCCCATACATGGTGTCTCCTCACAGCCCATGACCCAAATCAAAGATGGGAGCAGGGCCATCCCCGATGCCACAGTGGAGACCCCAAACCCTGAAGTCTTTTTAGGGTCGCTGTTAGTGATCTGAATTTTCTGAAAAGTCAGCATTATTGCCAAAAGCTCTAGCATTAAAAACTGAATTTGAATCAAGGATTTGGCATAACCCCTAGAAAAATGCAAGGCATACATGGATCTAATACCGTCTTCCTCTCAGTCAAGCAAAGTGCTGACACAAATATAACGAGGGGTAGGACGTGACCCTGTAATTCTGTGTGCTTTCTCATTCAGAAAATGCTGTGGCAAATCCCTCACAGTGGCAAATCACAATGAATTAAGGGGCTAGGAACCTGATAGTGCACAAGTGCCACTACAGGTTTCCACCCCACACAAGCACCATGTTCAGCACCCTGGTAGCCACACAGCAGATTTTGTCACTTTTGCAAAAGTGTATTCCTTGATAAAGAGTCAGGGATGATTATTTGAACTGACAATTTCTAAAACACATTTACCAGCATGTTTTTTTTCCAATGGAGCAATAAATATTTTAAATAAATGTTTCACAGTTCACAGCACAGAATTCCAGAGTTCAGTTAAAAGCATTCTGCTAAAATATTGCCATCTTACAATAAAATCTGAAGGTAAATGGACTGTTATGAACTAATCTAGCACATTAAAATTTTGTTCTACAACTTTGTGCCACTTTTATTAGTTCTTTCTCTCTGGCTATTGAGGCAAAGATGTGTAATAGTGAATACTAAAAAGATACATGATGTACAGTGAGTTTGATATTTCCATTTTCTTATAGTGTCCCTTCTTTCCTTGAAACGGTGACTTCAACTTCTATCAGCCTTCAGGATTGATTTACTATGACTGGTTTAAGCTAGTAATAGCTTAATCTCCAAATGTTTAGAAGTTCAGGCAGGAGAGCAGGTGAAGGCTGTATGAACTGATATTCGTATTTCCACTGCCTACAAATTGTCCTTGAAGAATTTTGAAAATCCTAGTGTTTCATGATTTGAGGAGAATAAGTGACATTGAATGCTCTGCATTTCTGCTTCAAATTCCATCCAAAAGCAGGTATGCAAACTTTATGAATGAAGGTTAAAATTACTGTACTTTTTTAAAATGACAGATCTCTAACCCCAGTTTAAATTTGCAAGATTTAGTATAGCCCTGCTGCTGTGTAAAATATTCACAAAATAATGCACATACATATTTTAGATGAGCTTTCATTATTAGCTTTTGTAAATGTCAGTGAAATCCCCAAGTTCAAGAGGCATTCAAGAACCCGGGCTGACAAGCAGCTCTTGAGCTATTCTCTGCTGCCCTGTCTTTGCGAACAAAGATATTCCCCGTTTGCTGAAGCAAAGTATCTTCCCTTTCCAGAAAGTCTTAAGGAGTAACCATCTTAGATACCCCTATACCAGACAGGTGGGAAGGAAGTACAATGTCCCCATAGCCAGCTCTTCTCTACTGGGCACAAGAAGCAAGGTTTTAGGGATCTTTAGTGAGAAGTTTCTTCCCAGTTAACACCTTATGTGTTGTATGTACCATAGAATCATATAATTATGAAATCTACAGCTATACCCTCACAAAAGGGAATTATATTTCTATGTAGCAAGAAGAGGGAGTTATCTGAGTGAGGATCTTGAAATCTACTACCACAATCAATCCAAATTTCTTAGCCCATAAGATCATTGCCTGGAGACATTTTCAATCTTTAGCAGCCACAGAAAACAAACACAGATAAAACCATGACTGAACTAGCAAGCCTGTATAAGCTGACACTTTAAAACAGGGAGCAGAAAACACACAGAGACCATTCTTTGGGGCATAAGGGTTTCAAATGTTTTCCTGTTTTGATGATATATTTTGTAATGAGCAAATTTTGTAAGTAAGTCAACCATTTGAGCGTAAGGAGTCTAATTTTCACCAGCAAACAGCAAAAGAAACAAATCAAAACTAAGCAGAGTAATAGCTACTGTCAAACAATTCCCATCATAAAAATAAAATAAATACCAATGTGACAGTAAGCAGTTTCTGTTTTCCAAGAGATTCCCACAGAAAGGAGTGAAATACATTCAAAACACACAGTGCGGAAGCAGTGTAAAGTAAAACAACAATATGTAGCAACACTCAGGTAACTCACACTTCGTACAAACATGGTAATGAAGAAAACAGACCAAAACCTCTTCACAATTAGTCTGTGGTTTTTCTTTTCTTCTTATTGCTGTTTATTGTTTTTTCTCCCCTCTGTTAGTCTAAGGAGGTTTGCTGGCGAGCAATGCACTCATAAGGAGACCAAAATCACATAGCTACTGAGCAGTTCTGTCCTAGTTCCTTCTTTCTGGTCAAATTCAGTGCTATTTGGATTTTTCTGAGTAAATTTCAGCCAGGAGAGTCTAAATATAGGTTCAGAGTATGCCTGTCTGAAGTTCAGAAGTTAGTGCTGTCCAAATGGATAAAATTACTAAAATGCAATTCAAAAGTCTGGCTTAATAAATAGCCAATGTTTTATATTACAAGCGATGCTACTTCCACTGGAAAACACTCCAGTGCTTTGTAAGTGGAGACTACAAATTTGGTTTTCTCTCTCTTTTTTTTTTTATCCTGTCAGTGAAAGTAAATTTAAAATTAGCCTGCACAGTTAGGAATTCCCCACTTCATACATAATAATACAGACGGAAGGGGAAGATACTCTCTCACTCTGTTCGCATACAAACACACATGTTCATCAGAATTTATGCAAAGAAGCACCAAATGGCAAAAAATAGAAATATCAACACTGGATAATGTCCACAGATTAATGATTATTTTAGCACATATGTTAGGTTGGGGTGGCTGGAGGACCTTTGTGATCAGGTAGAGAAAATTCCATTGCCTATATTACTGAACTTTATTTAGCCAAAACCTACACTGAGCTTATTTCAGCAGGTTTTCATCTGGAGATCTACCCATGGCCAGAACAAATTACATCTGCAGGGGTGCCTAAGTGAGCTTGGGCATAGACCAAAAAAAGTGCTATATCATTTCAGACAAATTTGAAAATAAAGTGTTTAAAACCTCATTGTGTGGCGTTGGATTGATGGGTACAGCTCTAGCAATCATCATGCCCTCTGACTTCACACTGCATCTATCTTCATCCCGCCTCAGTCAACACTGGATATTGAAACCATCCCAGCATACCTGTCTTTAATGTGCCACAGACACCTTTAGTCCAGATTAATTATTTTCAATCTTCGGGTCAGCTGCCTTATACATGAATATTAAAACTTGAAAGTATGCCCTCCAGTAAGAAACTTGCACAACTTTCCAGTATAAGCAAGATTAATCAGACATGATAATTATGATAATAAATGTAATACTAACTTATCACATCATATAAATTCAGCTAAATGAGCTCTGTGGCAATAGCAGTTAAGAATTAAGAGGAAAGGCAACGACAACCTACATTATTGAAAATAAACCCTTCAGAGGCTGAATCAAAGCCGTTTTTCACAGCCCATATAGAGCTCATCTTCTTATCTATATGCTCCGCTTGTCTGGAAGCAGCAGAAATACATGAACCTGAGGCCTCGGCGACTTAACCTTAACAAGTTAAAATTTAACACAGCATAAAAAAGTGTAAGGTAGGAAATTATTCTTATTCTGGCTTTCTTAGAGTTGGGTATGGGCTTTTCCTGACAATATGGTGTTAAATACTCCATTAGAGCTCTGTTGCCTTAATTCGGGTTCAGCCAATAGGCCTCACTTAATTTGTAATTTCACCATTCTGAATTGTTTAAAACTATACCATTTCTAATTTCAGCTTCCTATATGCATTTTAATGTTTAGTCTGTCTACTGGAGGCCGAAAGAGATACACTGTACAAAACCATGTCAGTGTGTTGGCTAATTGATGACACAAGGGCTATGAGAGGCAATGTATGGCATACATTAAAAAAGCTGAAAGATATCCACTTTCTGGCCCTCATAATCCTCTCAGAAAAGATTAGCTCAGCTTCTCCAGCCCTCACACCTGATATTTCTTACTCTAACCTTATTTTCCAGGTGATCAATTCAATTTCACAGCATTCTACAGTCGTCTTTGGTACTCTCAGTTGGAATAGATTCTGTCCATCAATTGTTATCTCCATGTCTTCAATTTCTATCTCCACTTCATTCAATTTTACAGTGAAGCTTTCAAAATCCTTATCAGTTGTAGCTTGTCCACCATTTTATTAATCTCTGTCATGTTCTTAATAAATAAAGTCTGACATTGTGCTATAACTCAAATTCATAGACTGTGAAAACTATGAAAACTGTGAAAAAAACCCAAGATAGAATTTCAAAACCCAACTATTGGAAGGTTCAAAGTAAACTCCTTTGGGCAGCCAGTTTTGTTTATTCAGACTATCAGTGTTTAATAAAAATAAATTTAAAAATATCAAAAGCAAACATCAAATCTTACCATATTAAGAGAACTAATAGTTCATCTTTGGCCATGTTGAATTTGTCTAAGTAACCTTATCATATAAATTTATTTAACAGAAAAAAAAATACAGTGTAAGAGCCATTTGGCCACAGTTTTATTTTGCCTGATTAGCTGAGTCCCCAGTATAGAAAACAAAATGTGTTGATTCTAAAAACGTTTTCAAAATGACATATTTGAATTAATTGAAATTTGTATTCATTCTCCCTAATATGCTGTCAGAAAGCTAGATTGAAATATTTTAAATAGACTGTTTGGAATTTTATTCCAATATCATTTCACTTGAGAAATGAATATTTAACTCGTCTGGACTGAAAGTTCTGTACAAAATAAAAATGTCATTTTCCTCACTTGGTTTTTTTATACTGTCAAAAGTTTTAGAGAGTGTTTTAAATTTTTTTACCTTTCCAATTACATCCAAGCTAAAACATAAAACCATAGCAAGTCATCAGTTTACCAAATTTGCTGAGATTTGTCCTCAGAACACATCTGTTGGAGTTACGATCACCAAAAACTGAAGACCATGTTTCTGTTCACCACTTCCTCCAAAGCAAAAAGAGGTTCTGCTTTCTTTGTGTACCCCTTTGCCCTCCACTCCAGTAGCAGGGAAGGGATTGAACAGAAGTGTGGCTGGGCTGCTCTCCCCTTTCTGTCTTCACAGGTCATGTGAAACCTTCAAATGCCCTTCTCTGGGAGGAGCAGTAGCAGGCCAGCAGAAATTCCTCTCTGGTGAGGGGGATGGTAAGAAAGTTCATAATGTGTCAAATGTACAACATCATCAAACCCTATTATTCTCAGGCTAAGCGCAGCTACTCTATATGGGAACCCTGCATATTAGCACACTTGATTGATCCATCTATAGATTGCATGTTGGCACTGCAAATAAGTCCATGGCCAGAGGCGATACGTCAACCACTTGAGAAAGCTGTGGAAAGGTCTTTGCCTTCATTACTGTAATAAGGCAATATCTACATACCATTACGTATACCAGTCAACCCACAAATGTCAATATTAATGTTTTCAAAATTCAATATGTCAAAAGGATGTCACATATCCATGTGTTCTGAAAAAGGGGCATTATATACTGAGCAAAATGAAAATTATGCTGGGAAGCAACAGAAACCCCCAACATCAGCAGTGTTCTTTCATACACCTTGCACTTCTTAGGATCAGCTCATCATTCTGCTCTAATAAAGGAGGAAGTTTTGCAGTGTGGTCAAGATGGTGTAGCTCTCCTTCACCCTGAAGCTAGCAAATAAAAAAAGCGACCAAGACTAGTATCCTGGAACAACCACATATATATTTAACTGTGTTCTTGTTGTTTCTGCTATGCCACCTATGAATCTGCTTCTTGCATTACAATTTTGGGGGTGAAAGATTATATATTTTTTTTCTATGCTACCTACCTCTTAAACAGTCTGTGACTTTAAATTGCAAATAATCTAGTGAGATAGACAATACCAGCCAACATCCAACACAGGAAGTGTTTATATTTTTATTAAAATACTTCTGAAAATTATTTTTTGTTACTAATTTCTAATGGCATCATCATCATTTGAATGGAACAAAAGAGCCAGATCAATTTTTCTTCTCCAAATGTAATTTAAAAAGCTTTGGCAAACTAGGAAACATGAGGTTCTGTTGCCTTATGGGTTCTGTTCTGCTCTGAGTGAAAGCGCTATGTAACTACTTACAGTCTTTTGTTTTGATATTTTGCACTTAAAAAATGTTCGAGTATTTCTAAATAACATAGCTTCTCATTTAATATCTTTACACTCACTAATGCGTTTGTTTTAAAGAGCTCAGGATTTAACCAATAATTGTGTACACACAAAGACTGTCCCTGCTCCACAGAGCTGATGGAGCAGGCGTGGACGGCTGCAAACCGACAGAGGCGTGCAGGGAGACAAGGAGATAGTGGTGGTCAGCCAAACAATTCATATGGACTCTCACTTCTCGTAGGCAATGAAATCTATTTCCCTGGAGGAGGACCATCCCTCCTCTCACACAAAGAAAGAAGCATCAATGTGAGGTGTGCTACCATCTCCGAGCTCCCCCAGTCCCAGGCAACTGCCACTGCCACGGCAGACAACGGGGGAAACCACAGAAAGCAATCTTTATCAAGCTGGCAATACCAAAACAACTGTGAAGGCTTCACAGCCAGGGGAACAGCTCCAGATTCAGCGATGTCATGCTCACTTTTGAAAAGCAGAAAAGATACAGATCCTGGGGTCTAGAGAGGTGCCTGAAGCTAGAAATTCAGTGAAAGAGGAATTGCGGCTAGCTACTGCAAGCCAGAGAGGAGAGTAAGCCAAAACGGAACAGTGACAGCTTTTATACAATTAATACAGGCTCTTTTCCAACAAAATAACCTTTTCTGCTTTATTTAATCATCCAAATTAAATGAATAATAAAGGGCAGGGGAGGGGAATTGCCTGGTTCAAGGACATCCTGGACGATGGAAACTCACTGGACTTGGTTGTTGCTTTTTTCTTTGTAATTTTCCTCCTCTGAGGCAAGGATGGAAGAAGAAAAAGGAGAGAATCAAAATCAAGCGAGCTTAGGAGTGGACAGTTACTTGCTGTTGGGATATTTTTGCGTCCACGTGGTCAAGAGAATGAAAGAGTCACATTGAGCATTGAGGGGGGAAGTAGGAGAGGGACTTGCTAGCCATTACGGCCATTATTTCCACCTTCGTGATGAATAGTCAGGGTCAGGAAAAAGGAAAATAGTATGAAATCCCCATTGTTGTGCAAGAGCAAGGCAGCAAGATAGATGAGCTGGCAACAATTAACACTGACCCTGCTGTCAGGCAGAGAAAGTAGTGTGCAAGTGTTCACAGCTGCTCAAAAATATAATGGCGGCAGCAGTAAGAAAAGCAGTAGTTACTTCTTCCACCTCTTCTGCCTTAGCTACTGAAATAGCATTGAAAAGCGACGACTGAAATAGCATTGAAGAAAATGTGTGTAAAGGTAAAGAAAAATAAAGAATGAGCTCCTGGAGGGCAAGTGTTGAAGAGTTAGTGCATACTAAAATGTATGCTTTATTCATGTAAATATTTTCCATGGCAAGTTCTGATGCTGTTCCTCCCACATTGCCTTGCAGATTATTGTATGAACTAAGTAACTCTCAAAAGGAGAGCATAGATACATTGGATTATCATGACTATGCATGTAAAAAACATGCTATTGTGGATCCATGGTTTCTTGCACTTGAAATTATTGTAAGTGGAAAATTTGAGGCATAAAACAGGAAAGCATGTAGAAAAAGAAAATAAAGACATATTAGGCCCTAGAGAGGAATTCACCTCACCTGAATTTAGATTTCTGAAAGGCTGAAATATTTAATCCCTCTAATCCTCAGAGGTACTGCTGGAGACAATAATTCCATAGGATAAATGTCTAAAATGGATTAGATTAATTTAGATTAATTATCTCCTGGAATTGCCTACATTTATTGCCAAAGAGAGAATACACAAGTAACCAACTAACTTTTAAATGGATAAAGTTATGTGAGATTATTCCATAATGAGGGTCAGGTGAACATTACGTGCAATGGCATATCTCAGAAAATCTTATTATTTACTCATATACATCACTTTCTTCTCCCCATAGAAATGGTAATACACTAGTTCTTTATGTAAATATTGAAAAAGAGGAGGATTGGAAAAAATTGCCTTTATAAGAATAGAAATAAGAAAATAAGAAAATAAGAAAATAAAGTTTGTTGTACTAAGCAAAATATTAAAATTTCATACTTGCATAAGTGTTATCTAATATTTGCTAGGAAACTTTTTGGGGCAAAAATCATTGCCTTGAGGATAAAATTACCGAATACTGCCTAACTGAGCTCTAAATTATCCAAATGTAGAAGCAAACACTACTATGGGGATTTCTGGGCATAGGAGCATGTAATACTATGGAAAAAGTGGCATATAAACTTTTTTTCTACCTGTTTCAAACAATATTATTGCTTCAGCTTAGTAAAATTCAGTCCACTGAAGACTTTTTGATTGCATTCTTCCGTAGTAAGACTCTCTCTGTTCCTCTTACAGCCAAAGTAACATGATTCATCTGTACCGTTGAATTATTTCTAGCTCACTAAACAAAGTCACTGCCTTTTTTCATGTTTATACACTCTTCAAAAGCCCCTGCAGACCATTAAGAGCCTTCTTCTTGAATCTCACAGTAGCCAATATGTCTTCTGTTTGAACAAAAACACACAGTCCTGATTGTCAGTTTGGGAACAGGCATCTCTTTCTTTATCATCATGCCCAGATATTATTGCTCATCTTTTCCAAAGTGTTTTGATCCAAAGTACCATGTGGGAGGAAATAAAAAGGCTCAGCAGGAGACGGATGTTAAGGATGGAGTTTCACTCTTTGAATTTGCTGCCTTTTATAAATTCAAATAAGATTATTTATACAGAGTGATCAAATGATGGTCAAACATGGAAGCACTCAGAAGTTCAGTTAGGGTCGGCGCCTAGGATTTGCTTAACCAAATGGATAATAATTCTTCCCTCCCCTGTGTCTCCTTTCTGAAATACCATACCAACTCTTTCATTCTCAGCTTCAAAACCATTTTTTTTCTTCAAGGAGACCCTTTAAAGGTTTCCTTTAAAGCTTGTCATTCCAGTGATTATACCCCTCTTAGTCAGAGTTCCCAGCTCCATTATCTAGACAGGTTTTGCATATGACTATACTCCTGCTTTGCTGCTGCCCTCACCCCATCTCTCTCCATGAATCCTAGGGATGGGAGCTGATCTCTGTGCTGGCAGATCCCGACCTTCTCATCATGACACCTCTTTGAATCACAGCATACACGTGCCTTTTTTTTTTCTTCTTTGGTGGGGATCCAAATCTGCCTCAGCAGCTCCCAGAGTCATTATGCTGTGTAAACTCACTAAAAAAGAAAAAATGGGAAAGGAGCTGGGGATGGGAATTGAGGTAAGAGTTGTTCTTGACCACAATCACTTTTATATGGTCTAAACATGTAGCACAGTTCAACAGACAAAGGTCTGCCTTGGTTAGTCAGAAAACCATATTTTGATATATGTATCCAGCAGTCAGCCCATTTAAAAAATCTGGTGATCTAGCAGCAGTGTAGGTTACATGTACATGCAGACAATCAAAGGGAAATTTTACTTCTCATTCTTCTGTCCCCTGGTAGTTTCCACATTTGTTCTGCCTGCCCCTGCCCTCATCTGCACCTTGTTTCTCAGGACTTTTTGACTTCTGTCTCCCTCTGATCTCCCTAGATTGTTCCTCTGATTTTGTGTTGATTAATGAACGTATGAGTTATTTGAGCACTTATCTCCAAGGAGTAATATTTTTTAAGGCATGCAAGTTACCTGAGGTGTGAACGATATAAGTGAAAAATCTGATCATTCCATCAATTTGGAATGTCCACCTGCAGTTTTTAAAACTTGCTATGGCTCCGAGCAACCTCACCAAAATTCAAATTTAGGCATCCTTTAAGCAAGATATTGGACTAAATGATCTCCAGAGGTCCCTTCCAACCTAAGTTTTATCTATAATTCTAGAAACAGGGGTTATCACTCTAATGAATAGTTGGTCGGCAATATCATGAGAACTGGAACCATGCCATTCTGCCAGCAGTGTGTGTAACCTTGGAGCCATTACCTTACCTTTACTTTTTGAAAAGATTGGCCAGCACAGCAGTTTCAAAATGGAAAAATAATATAAATTTGTGATTGTAGAACAAAGCAATGATTCACTTACTTCATTGTCCCAGTTATGACAGTGGCTACTAAGTATACAGTAATATGACTGCAAGAAAAGTGACTTCCTAGCTCTATAGGACGAGGAGCAATGGTTTTAAACTAGAGCAGGGTAGGTTTAGATTAGGCATTAGGAAGAAGTTCTTCACCATGAGTGTGGTGAGGCACTGGAACAGGTTGCCCAGAGAGGCAGTGGAGGCCCCATCCCTGGAGACATTCAAGGCCAGTCTGGATGAGGCTCTGAGCAATCTGATCTAGTTGAAGATGTCCCTGCTTACTGCAGGGGGGTTGGACTACATGACCTTTAAAGGTTCCTTCCAACCCAACACATTCTATGATTCTATGATTCTTTATTTAAGGGTTGTGCTTTTCGTGTTTGAATTTATACTCTTAATACATTTTTCTTCAGTCTTGTATAAATCAATATTATGATTATCCATGTAAAAACATGTAAATTTAAGTGAGAGTCTTAGGTTTACCTATGTTAAAATAACCTGTTCATGGCAAAAGCCAAGACAGGATCCAATAAGCTCCTGAATAATTCAACACTATGTCCCTCAGATCCACCATGCAGATTATGAAAGTCTCAAATTCAGGAAAAAAGTACCCTCAAAGCCCAGGATAAGATCAACAATGTGATTCCTCTGCCTCACACAACATGAACAGATTTTCTCCAAAAGCACTGGAGAGCGTTTTTGTGTGCAAGTGTGAAGAGAAACAACCATACCGATATTTATTCAAAAGCTGCCACCTTACAAATTTCAATCTCAGATTCATGCAGCTAAATAAAGGTAACTAATGAAAAGTAAACTTGAGGAGATTTTACAATGAAGGGCTCATTGCATTTGCCCAGCAAATCTCATGAAATGAGCGCAGCTTGTTTTAAGATGATGATGCTTCATTTATCATGTAGTCAGGTAGCAGGTGCTTTGCCATCTGAAGAGATCCTGAACATGAGCTCAGAATTAAAAATGTAATAGACTGAGAGCAGAGGAGGTAATATTGCCATGGGTCTGCCATGGAAAAATGATTTAGGGCAATCATTTGTAATTTGTATAACACCCTGAAGTAATTCCTCCTCTATGAGTAGTAGGTAAAACTTACTGCCTTTTGATTTACCCAGTCCTTAGACTCTGATAGCAGTTCCTTTGGTGCCCTTTTCACACAGTCTGCTAGCTTCCTCTAGTGTGGGCAGGCTCCCTTTTTCATAGAGACAAATGTCTCCTTCCAACAGCTGTGAAAAAGGTATTCTTTCCCAGGAGCAAAGTTAATGAACTTTCCCCAAGACACTTACCCCTTGGAAATGAAGTCAGATTGGTCTGAGAGCTCAGAATTTACTGAGGAGATGCTTCCAGTCCTTGTGCTGCTAAAGACATGCTGCTGAAATGACTATTAGGACATGGTATTGGCTCTGACTCTTTCTCCAGGCTCCTCTTCTGTCATCACATCAAGAGGGATCTTCTCAGCTCTGACACGTACAAACACTCTGCTTCGGCCACTTTTGCTGAATTGTCTTCAATCTTGTCCATGCTGTCAACAGGTCCCTATTTCACCCTGTGACAGCACTTCCCAGATTTCTCCAAATCCTTCTTCAGGCTGCTTCCATGCAAGGAAATTTCTGTTCAGACAACTCGAGGGTTCCTTATTACCCTTTTCCTTTTCATATCCCACCTGAACTTCCACTTTTGCCATAATCTCCAGAAACAGCCAGCACTGGGTGAGTAAAAGGAATACTTCATACAAAAGTGTAAGGTTTTGAATCAATAGAAAGCACAACATTGTGCAAACACAAAAATCTGTAAACTTTGCAGACAACTATACAAAATAATTTGGCTGATGAGGGTGAAATCAGACTTGCCAGTTGCAGCAGCCTCTGTTAACTTTTTTATTTCATTGTAAATCCCTCCCTGTATGTATGGCTTCCAGCCTGAAGCTGTATTTCTAAAGGCAATAGTAAAACTTGATAGAAACAATAGGAAACAAGAACAAATACTTTCATAACTGGAAACCAACCCATTTTTATGATTACCAGGCACACCGCTTATCTGTCCATTCACCTGTTAGAGCCTTAGAGGGTCATAATATTGCCAAGGTAAAAGGAAAATGTAATGGTTTAGCTGGTGTTGTTTCCTATTTCTGTTATGTTCCGTGATGTGTCAATGAATCATGCAGTTATTTTCTCCTTTTCATGTCACATGAATGGGTTTTTAGACCCTCGCATAGCCTGTGAAGGACAGCAATGTATTGACGCTTCTGACCTTTTACTTACTCTAGACTTTGATTGACTGGTCTCCTCTCTTCTTGCAGCGTTGGCGGTTGCAACTCAGCCTAGGACAGTCAAATTACTGAATTTTGAAAAGGTGAAAGCAGCACGGCTTAGTTATGCTGTGATATCTCATAAGCCCATGTCAGGTTGAAATTCAGATGTCTTGTTCTTGTGACAAAGATAAGTGTAAGAACAGAAAGATGAACAAGAATATCAGAAGAATGAATATTCTTTCAATAAAATAATATTTTTTTATTTTTATTTTTGTTCAAAAACCAAAACACTGTGATGGTATAAATTTAATCTGTCCTGTTACAATAGTGTACAAACTGATCCCTCTTAGATACAGAGCCAAATTCTCACTTTTCATCACATATAAAAATGACATTTTGTGCAATTCTTATATGAATACACACGTTGATCTAGTCAATATTTACATAGTTCTAGGAAGACTTCTTTAACAAATATAGCACCTTTTTAATTAATAATGGACTACTATAAGAGTGAGGTCTATCCATTTTTCTGCTAAATACTCAGTTTGGTTACACTCCAAGGTAATAGAATATTATGAAATATCTGGAAATCTTTCTTTCCTTTTAAATGTGCAGAGTTCCAAATGTGATATTATCTTCTGTAACATTTGCATTGTTGTAGTTCTTGATGCCATCTTCACTCATACTGCAGCAAAAGAGCACTGACCCTAACTTGGGATTCACTAGCAGAAAAATCTCCCCCATATGTAGACAGTACAAATAAGTCCATGCAAATGATCCCATTGTTAGTTCTCAGAGGTAGTTTGCAGAGTATTCCAGCATAACATACAAGACAATAGAAATGTTTAAATGTCCAAAGACAATGGGTAGTCTGTAATATGAGAAAAGCCTGCAGAAAACTGGGCAAAAGACAGATGTCCCAGAAGAGACAAATTTTGTAGCGTTCCAATATTGAATCACGGAAGTTGTTTTTTAGTGACGTTGGCAAGCAAGCTTGAACTATACCAACACCATGAGTAACATGTTAATAAAAACCCCATATAGGTAAACACCATAGACTGATACAATTGTGCCAAATTGCATGGTATTCTTCAACCTGATTAATAGATAACTCTTTAAATTACATCATCCTACTTAAGTAAATGAAGCATGTTAAAAAGGAACAATAATCTTGAATCTAAGAACAGCTAAAGGTAGTTGGATTGACACTGGGGTGCAGGAAGCAGTGATAGATGTAATTATGGCACTTCCGTGACCTCCTAAGAGGGACTTCTGCTGATGGAATTAACTCGTGAGCAGACTGCAGCATAATGTTGATCTATAGTGAACGTTATACTATAAAAGATCAATTAGCAGGCAGCGAGGAGAGCTTGAGAATATTTTTAGTTCACATAGGTCTATATTCAATTTTATTTTGACACCAATTACTGATTGCTGTTTGGCATCTCCGAGACAATTATCCGCCTTCAGCTTCTCTATTCTCTAATCCTTTTCTACTAAAAGAAAGCTGCTTATTAAATACTTTCTAGAAAGTTTTGCCAGCCTTTGAGTCTCTGCATGTTCTTTCTGCTCAAGTCCTGTAAGTAAAAAGCTTGTTCAGGAGTTACTCTTAAAAGGCAAAATGCCCCCTGACAACTTACAAGAAACATTTTTCATACAACACAGTATGAATGAAAAGTTCAGAAGGTACTCCTGCTGCCATGAGTTTTTGGCGTGTACATACATCCTCACAAAGGCCTGTGGTTTAATCTTTGAGGATCAAGTTGTTGGAGCAAGACTTTTGAGATAATAGGCGTAGTCTCCCTGGACTCACAGACTTAATAATTGAAGCTCCTATAATTAATGGTAACAAAGATATGTGTGAGCTTTTGGGTGTGAAGATGGTATAAAAAAACTTAGAAGCTACAAGTTCTTGCAGAATTCTTTACTGATAAACTGAAGAAAGAGAGGTGAAATTCATTAAATAAATATTTTTTTAATGCCTCTTTCCATAGTAAAGCTTGGCCACCTTCTTATTGTACTTTGACAACTGTGAATAAAAATATTTTGCATAAAATTATTAACAATAGTAACAGTAATAATTCACTGAGCTATTAGGTTCAAGAAGAGATATTTCCATGACAATGTCTCTAGGAGCAGATTGAGTACTCTTTCTAATTGACTTTCAATAACTCTTAAGAAAAAACTGTATATGAAGAACATGGGCTATGGATACTCTTTGGATAAGGCTTCAGGTGGACTGTCGCCAAATATTATGTAACAGCACTAGGATAAAAGTCATCCTTTATTTCTATGAAAAACTGAGAATGGAGGTATATATATATATGTATATATATACGCATATGTGTGTATATATATATATATACAGTGTGAAGGAAATTAATGCTTACTTCATCCCTTGTGTTTGGCTGCTAAGTTTCGTGAGCTACAATACACATAGTTGGAATACAGCTAAGAAGAGGAAAACACCTTTGTGGATGGTCATTAATATGTATTTCTTTGTCTGAATTTCTTATCTGACAGTTGAATTTTAGAGACTTTTTTGCAAAGGCATTGAGGGTAGTTTCAGTTGCAGAGAAAGAAACATACTTTTCCTTACCTACAGGTGCGTGAGGATGCTTAAATTACCATTAAAATCACTGAAGATCTGGTCAATATAGCCATGGTATCTAGAAAAATGATGGCTCACAGAGAAATTAGGCACCACCTTTAGTCAGCTAAGTCCCTTCACGGGTTTCACCGAGTTTACTGCTGATAAACTTGCTTCAGTTGCCTTCAGAGAGATACGTAGGACAGGGTACCCTGCCTGGACTCCAGCTGTTTCTGCAGAAGGAAACAGACCTCCCACTGGTCATCTGCCGTATTTATCTGCAGTGCATCACATCACTGATACCCCATGGTGTCTCAGATGGCCCTGGAGACCTGAGTGTAGACACCTTCATAGAACCCTAGCTTTCCACTGAGTATAAGCAACTAAGCTTAGATGTGTGACACTGCGAGATGAACCCCACCCTAGATGTTAATGTTCTCTAATCTCCACATACCATAAATCAAAAGGACGAACACATGAACTGGCAACATAATTTTACATTCTGTTGAGTAATGAACTGTCTTTCTTATTATAAGGTTAAAATCAAGAAACCGCACCAAGAAAGCTGGAAAACTGCAGAGACTTCTTCAGGAAGAGGGAAAGTTCTTCAATTGTTAGAATCCAGGTACTCAAGAAAAAATGAATAATTTATTGCAAGCAAGGCTGGATTATACAGTCATTTATGTTTAATGTCTTTCACTGTAAAAGGCTCCTACATCAAAAGAGATACATGCCTTACAATTGTAACACAATTACCTCTCTACAGGGACAATCTCAATCAAGTAGCATATAGGGTATTTCTAAAGAATGTAGGAAGAAAGCAAAGTTTGACAGAGGATACTAGGATATACTCTTATTTTTAGCAAAAATGTGCCTTAAGGCTGAATTTTCAAATAGAGGCAATTGAACAACTCTCATAACTGCACGAGACACAGTGATTTGAAATGCCAATCAGGTAATTTCACATACAAATGCAGAGTTCAGTGCTATTTGCATATGTATAAGCTGTTTTCCCTGCATAGCTGTGGAGAGTGCATGGCATCCATGAATAAACATTTGTAGGCACTTTCAAAGAACACTTCAGTCTTGTTGTCTACCACTTGAAAATTGTCTTTAAATGTTCGTGCAGTGAAAAGAAGACCTCAGTTTTTCAGGAGTTGATGGCCTTTTTCCCACTGTGTGGGATTTATCACATGATTGGGCCTCAGAAGGACCATATATTCCTGTAACTATTCCAGTAAAAACAGCTTTTTCTTTTTTTTTTTTTTTTTTTATTACCCCCACAAAGATACAGCGTCTTTAGAAAGNAAAAAACAGTTTTTTTTTTTTTTTTTTTTTTTTTAATGAGCATGGGTAGACGACACCTCCCTGAAGCAATCACAGGTGCAAATATTTCCATGGAACTGCTTAAACCTGATACCCAAGTTCTGATTATCCTCCTTTCAATTTTCCCACCCTTTGCCCTCTTCAGTCATTTATTCGGTGCAAAGGAATGAAAACTGGTACCTTCATAAAAAGGAGGATTTTTCACACCCTTCTATAGTGTCAGAAGGTGTCATGTCTGAAATGGTCCTAACGTTCAGAACTAACAACATTAGATTGTCTTGTATGCTTAATAAATGAACGCAGTTGAATATTCGCTGAGTTGTGAGTTGTGTGAGGTAATAAACAGGAAAATGTTAGGGCTAATTCATGGTTTGTCTCAGAATCAGCCTGTCAAGGTTGTTAAATAAGATGTAGACATTCACCAGTCAGTATACATTGCAATCCTTCCATCCAGGAGCCAATTTACAAGGTCTTCAAAATCTCCATGAAAAAAATCTAGTTAGAATAGTGAGGCTGAAACAGAGTGGTCAATCAAGAACATGGATAATCTCTCATATCTTTTTGTCTTTGCATTTATGGAACTCTCGCATACTGTTGAGGTTTTTTTTTAATATTCAAAGAGTGTGTAAAAAATGGAATAGGTTTTGTCACTATTTCTCAAACCTCACTACTAAAAGCGTTTTTTATTATTTATTTGCCCCTGAGAGTTTTAGAACTGTACTGTGGTGTATAGCTTTTTATGGTTTTATAATTTGTTAATGTATTTCCACAAAGAGTCTAAAAAATGCAAAATCAAGTTCCCAGAGTAGCAACTAAAAAAGCTAAGCAAAAATACAATAGGACACAATTTCCTCTGCATACTGATATATCACAAGAGGATGAATTAGAAATTTTACACTTAGATGTATCTTTCAACAGCCACAGTTTGTCTTTCTTTTCCAGAGGATATACTAATTTTCCAGTAAAACTTTTTAAATGCATGATTACTTATTTAGAGAAGAACTTTAAAAGTCTCATCTGTGACCTTCATCCTCTTCTTTAGTTCTCTATCTATCTTAAATGTGGTATTCTTTCTATCTGCAATATAATACATATTTCCTTGTCTGGTTGTGAATTATGGTATTAAGAGGGTGAAGACAGGGCAGTCGCTCCTGCTATTAGCCAAAGTTCCATCCAGGCTCTCTGCAGAAAGCTTCATCAAATTCTGTGCCAAACCCTTAGCTTATATTGCATTCTTTTGTAACAGTCGACAAATTCAGGTGCTGCTTAGATCAACTAAAAGTTAAAGTGTTTGTTCAGTTGAATGTGTAAGGGAGTAATACAATCAGAAAATAGTTGAGCAAAATAATCACATGGAAATCTCTTGACACAAAAAAAATGTGCTTTGTTTGGGAACAACTTTTTGGTTGGAAGAATCCATTTGCTTTTGTAATGTCAAATGAAACTTTAAAGATAAAGGTAGTTCTTTTTTGCTGGAGGACCTTCCCTGCTATCCATGGGCAAAGAAAAAGGGGAAAAATGCCATTTACAGGTAAGTTTTGCACCCTTCTTAATTTGCCACAAAGCCAGAGTCCAGCTTCCTTTCAGAAAGAAGCAAAAAAAATAATATAGTCTTCTTTCAACCGGCTTAAGCTGCAGGTAGTGACGTAACATACATTTGATAATTTCCTGTCATTATGCTTCCAAAGTAGAAACAACATAATAATGTCTTGAAACTTTCTGTTTCTCCTCCTAGACGAGTTGCCTGTCAAGCTTTGTCAGAACTGGTTTATACCAGAAGTTTCTCTTCTCCTATGTATGACTGGTCAAGGGTACCAAACAACACCATGCCTACCATCTGGAGAAGGCACTGCAACGTTGAAGCCACTGTAAGGAAAATTAAAAAACATTTCTCCTGCATACACATTGATTATGTCTCTATTGGTAAATAGATGTGCCTGAGGCACATGTCTGGCACCAAGATGAGGCAGGGACTGGCCCCTTTTCACACTGTTAAACTCACTCTCCAAAACTGGATGGCTTCGTCCAACCTGTCTATGGGGAATGATTCCTGACCTGTTCCAATTCCCGGAGATGTGTCTGAGAAAGTGTGAGGTGATAAGCCAAAACCATATCAGGGACCAATCCAACCACTTGGAAATAGTGTCAGTAGCAGACCAATGCACGGGGCTGTTCCTTGGCTATGATTAATTTACTAGCATAGACATGGCCTTTAAGTCTAATATTGCCAGCAACACTGTGGTGATTTTTTTCCTCTTTGGTATATTTCTAATTATTCTTTTAATCCCAAATGTGCTACATCAAGATACCTCTGCCAAGTAGAAGTAGCTTTTTAACTAATCTGTTCCTATAGCTACTTTATAGTAAAATGGAAGGTAACATAGTTAGAAGGGTGCATTATATTTGCTTTGAGACAGCACCTAAATGCTGAGATCAGGAGATGATACAAATGCAGAACAAAACAGAGGGCTCAGTCCCTTGTGTGGCTTCAATAAGAAATCTGGCAGCCATTTTTTAAAGCATCATTAGAAACATTATGTCCTTAAATTTTCTTTATAATGCTCTAAACCAATGCATCTCAAGAATGACTCAAAGGCTCAGGAGGGTATCAGACAACAGGCCATGGAAATGGGAAAAAAATGGCAACCTTCTAACACAACCAAGCAAACAAGGGGTGAAATAAAAAAAAAAAAAAGAGCATTCATATTTGGGTAGAAAATTAAAACAATGGAGTTTAAAACTGTGTGAGACACTCAGCAGGTGTTACTTCAAAAGGACAAGGTGACCATTGTTGAGGAAGTACTGCCGTAAGACATGCAACAACATTGCTTGCTAAACTACGGTACCTGAGCAGCTGTTTCCTACTGAAAGTCTTTAGGTTCAACATTCCTGACACACTGCTGAACTATGTCAGGCACGTGTGATCTTACTTCAAAGAATTAATACATCCATATGAGAGTGCTACGCGGGTCTGGTCAGATACTAGCTGGGCTTTCAGAAACACCTTAGCTGCACCACCTCAGGAAGCTATATCTCACACATTATCACGCAGGGAAGACATATATCAACCCCCTTTGAAAATCTACCAGTCTATGACCAGTTTGACCTTCAATATAGTACGGATATGATCGCCTCTGCATTTCTCCTGGATAGAGGCCTCTGACAGAGATCTCCGGGGAGCTTCAGATGCAGGAAGTTTTGCGTGCCTCTGTATTTTGTGCGGTGCTATCTCTCACTCACGTTCCCAGCTTCAAATGTTCCCAAGTTCAAAATGAAAAATAAAGAATAAATAAAACCACTGAATCTGCTGCCAGTAAATACACATACAATAGAAAAGGAACTTCATAGACTTTCTTTTCCTGCAGGCTTGGAGTGATTGTATTGTTCATCAGATTTCCTGAGAGCATCATTTTCTCTCCTGCCTCCTGTGCTCGTCTATCATGCTAACTGCTGCTTGGAGAAAAATAAAGAAAAATATTATACTAGGCACAATCAGTTAGCACTGAGGGGGAAAGTTCTTTTGTGAAGGCTTAGAAATAAAAGGAGATTTCAGTGTCACTCTTGGATTTCATTAATTTAAGCAAAAAATCAGATATTGCAGTCTCTTTTTCCTGTCAGTTTAGCAGTGAATGGCACTTTTTGCTTTGGTTACACAATATTTACATCTGTTCCAGAAACAGGTGAAAAAAAAATCTGCATTATCAGGTTAGGATAGCACAGGGAGGAAGAAGATGTCCAAGATTTCTAAAGAAGGAAAGATATATCAAGGAAATACCAAGCTATTAACCCATCCTTACCCTTGTCGCCTTCAAGTCCTGTAAAAAAAACAAATAATCTGAACTTTTGCCTTGGACCAAATGAAATCTTGTATTTTTCTGTAAGCTAAAGAAATAGGGATGATGTCATGGACTGGCACATATCAAATTATCTTATCAACTAGATTTTACTCATCTTTTAAAGTCTCAGTGTGAGATTCATCTCACCCGGGTTTAGATGTCTATTCTATAGGCTTGGAAGCGAGTCATCTAGATCCCCTTAAAGTCAGTGGAGACAATTGGATTCACTGGTCTCATTTAGTGCTTTACAGAGGTAACTGGTGATTCAGCAGTTTGGATTTGGTTGCAAATTTTATTAACTGCCAGTGGGTGATGATTTTTTTGGCACTTTATCCCTGAATTTCTGAAGTCGGTAACAGGGAGTTGTTGCCTTGAAAGAATTAAGATGTCTTTCCCCTACTCTTATGTGATGTAGTGGCAATGACAGATAAAGAAAGAGTTTTCTTTTTATGAAGGCTTATTATCTTTTTGACTTCCTGTCTAGAGTACATCTCTATACTAACCTTGCAATGCAGCCAAGGTACAGCAAATGCAATTATGGTTTACAAAATAAGAAAGGGATTTTAATACTTCTCAAGGAAAGAAAAAAAAAAAGAAGATTCCAATGCTAACTTCTCTGGTTATTGATTTCTAGACTTTATGTTTGTGATTTAGCAATTTTTTTTTTTTATAGAATGATTTGTCTAGCCAAGATAGTTCTGTTCAGGTATCCAATAGCTGTGATCTCACTTGTAGGGATGGGTGTTTGGTGTCTTTCTAATCTGCAGATCAGTAGCCTCTTACACTAAGCCGTAAGCTATGATGCAGCTCTCTTTTTGGCATGCCTGTCAAAAGCTTGCATTTTCTTCTGCTGTTGCAGCTTAAGGCAGCGTGTGAGGCAACGCGCTTGACAGGAATTATGCTGGGCAGCATGGCTCCTTCACTTTTGTTTTCAGTTTTTTTGACAGGTTGTGGTAACCCTGGCAACCACCTTGCTGCATTGTTAGTGCCCATGTACAACGTGCTGGTGCACGTGCCTGAAGGCTGCTAAATGTTGTGAAAGAGCGCGTGAAATGCTGCCAAGATTCTCTCTCCTGCCTTGTATTGTCCAAGGGAACTGCAGGCGTTTGGCAGCAAAACACTTATTATTTAACAGTGGGAAGTCTTTTCGCTCCCAGTGAATGCAGCACAAGGATTTTGCAGTTTCAGTTGGGAGGCCTTGTTTTATGGGGGTGAATTTTTACCCCCCTGCAGAAGGCTATGGGACAGAAACGCCTATCCCTAATCTCTGCAGTTATCCTACCCAAGAAGTTGTATCATTGACAGTGCTATCAAGCACAGTTATTGCGTTCCCATTTTGGGACAGTGTGAGACAAGCTACCTCCACTCTGCCCAGATAGACCATATGAGGAAAACGGCCATCACTGAAACTGCAGACCTATAGGTCTTTCCAGTAGCCTGGAGACCTTAGAGAAATGGAGGAGTGGAGGGAGAGAACAAAACAATTAAGAGTCAAAGCAAATTTAGACTTAACTGTTGTGAGTTTTATTATTGCTATTACGTATTTGAAGAATAATGGCTTCATTATGCTTAGTTTCTTATCTACTGTTCTGTTTGGAAAGGGATTCCATGGGTCTCAGCTATGTCTTCTCTCATGACAATGAATGCAACAGAGAACAAAATGGGGTAGTTTTCTTGGGGGTCGGGGGGAGGCTAAAGGCAGAAACAAGGTTTCGTTTTCATTTACAGCTCAAATGGGTAAGACTGCCCATCTTCAGAAAACTTCATTAATTGTGATGGGTAGCTATAGCAACACATCTACAAAAAACAAAACTATGGCTTCCCAAGAGAGAACAATATACCGTTGTATTCTTATGAGAGTATGGATGCAGGTCACCACTGTAATATGTACTTGGGGAACAATTAAGATGTTTATGGTCATAGTCTCATTATTCTTGCTTAGCAGGACAGTGGTATATTGAGATATCTCTTTTTTTTCCTTCTCCCAGCTTTCCCAAACTGCATGTTTTCTATATTTTGAATGCTTAACTGTTTTACTATGTTTTACTCCTATAGAAAATGAATGTGTAACTACCATCGTGTTTTTGGGTTCCTTCTTTTCCCTAGCCAGACAACTTGTTATTCAATCTGATTTTGGCTTACCATCTCTACAGTTCATTATGCATAATGGAGAAATCTTAAAACAGACAGGCTATTAAAGCCAGCACAAGATTCACTAAAACATGTGATGACAACTGTACCTGTTTTTTTAATACAGAATTTCAAGACTACGGCAATACAATACAGAACCAAATGCATCTCAGAGGGAGGAGAGGTTTTGACATACGCTCAACATCAAATCCACGTTTGCTATGATCATTGCTGATCAGCTTATTTCCATAACTGCTATTACTTGGATAGAACATGACTAGTTTCTGAAAATTAATATAAATCAAAATTTTATCTTCCTAAGAGTATCATTTTGTTGCACAGACAAAGCCCAGTACAGAATAGGACCCTGCAGATCTGCCTTGCCCAACAGAGATAGTGTGTAAGAGAGGCAGAAGTGAATGCTTAACAGGATGCCTCATCATACAGAAAAATGATGGTGCTGTTGCTGCACCAGCTACTGAGTGTCTGATTAGCCCAAATCTACAGGCGTACACAGGGAAAGCAGAGCTGCGATCCTGCCTCCTTCAGGATCATGGCAGCAAGGAAGAAAACAGTAAGGAAGCATTAATTCTTCGTCGACCTTGTGGACTGCTTAAGGGACCAGAGGAACAGGCATATAATAAACCCTACAACTCTGTATTCACATTATGGCCATGCTGAAAGCGAGGTTTTAGTAAATGGCTGCAGCTATAAACAAATGAAAAAACAAACAAACAAACAAACAAACAGGAAAGAAGCCCTAACAAATAAATTAAAATCTTGTGCAATTAAAAATAAGATTTTTGTTTGAATTTATGTGCTTGCTTTTCCATATATTTTCTCCCTTGACACAATTCCTACCTTTGAAGAGTGTGAAGTATGGGAATTTCAGATGCGCTGTCTGTGGGTTGCTTTGTAATTCTACTGTGTCTTACTGTGGACATAGCTGTTAGAGTGCTGAACATTTAATCCAACTTATATGGGATTCCTATTAAAGCCATTGCCAGCTCTCTGGACAGAGAAATGCTTTACAAAGCTTTCTAAGAATACCTTTCAGAGCTGGTCACTGCTTTTCCAGCACTCCCATTTGGGTTAGTCAAACAGTTACAAAATTTTAGTCAGCTTCATATTTTGATTCCAATATAGGAGAATTCAGTGGCAAACCTTTATTGAAATTTACAAAAAAATTTCTTCTTAATGCCCTAATATCAGTCAGATGTGCACACGAGAACATCTGTTTTGATTAAAAGAAGAGAAAAAAACAGCAAGACACTCTCATAGTTGCTTTGCTAAGAAAACCTTGGCTATGTACACACAAAAAAAAAATGCAGAAGAGAGATTAAATATGAGAGAAATCTGTAAAAGTGTATGCCTTAACATTCATATTTTTAAAATACATTCAATGTGAGGGAGAGGGCAATGAGATAGGTTTTTTAAGCACAGTGGTTGCATTCCTTTGTTGATATAGGGGTGAAATTGTGAAAGCCAAGGCTTGGCTGGAGCTGAAACTGGTAATGTTGTGAAAGGGTAACAAGATGAGCTTCTGCAGGTACTTCAGCAGCAAAAAGGAAAAACAAGGAAGGCACGAGCCTGTGGGTGAGCTGGGCTGGAAACCTAATGATGAGGAACATAGGAACAGATAAGGTACCTGATGCAATTCTTGCCTCATTATTTGCTGGAAACGTTTGTTCTCAGGCCTCCCATACCTCCATGCCTCATAGCAAGATCTGGAGGAGAAAGGTGCACACAACAGAGGAGGTTGAAACTAGGGACTGCTTAGGTAAGATAAGTTGGAGAGAAAGATGAGTAGACCATGATGTGGTGGACAACTGACTGGAGAGATGGGCTCAGAGCGTGGAGATCAATGGTTCAAAGTGTAACCAGCAGCATGTTACGCATTGTCCTCAGGAATGATACTAACAACATTGTCACAAACAGTAGGATGATGGGGAGGAATGCTCCTTCAGAAGAGTCCCTTAGCTCAGTGACTTCAAATCAGGTCTGAGGACTCTTCCAGAGCAGAGGAACACCAGCATTCATAATCCACTGCACAAATCTCACAGTATAAAACTCTAGGTCTTTCCTTGTCCCTCTCCAGACTTCCCTGACGATCTCTGGTTTGGGTATAGCACAAAGAGTTCCTAAAACCATTCTTTCATTATTATCTTGAAGCATGCTGTAAAACCATTTCCTTCTAGACGTGTACATAGAAAACAGGGAGGTGCTACATTTGAGTTTTGCACCTTTATTAGAAAACCTATTAAAGGACTGGGTAACAAATTACTGTTAATTATCTTAACTTTTCTAGAGGCTCTGATAGTGACAGTCCTTGTACATGCATGTAACAAAAAGATGATACCTGGGAAATGGAATTTTCCCCCTGATAGATGCATTGAACAAGTCCATAAACATATAGTAAAGGGAAGAGATGGGGACATGCGCACAAAAAAAAAAAAGAAAAAAAGAAAAAAAAAGTCTAGAATTTACAGCTAAGAACTTTTGTGTATTCTCATGCCCTGAGCTTTTCTCTGAAAAAGTGGCGTGGCCAGGCTCTGAACCAATTCTTTGCAAGAATTGTGAATCACACACAGGAAGGGCAGCAACCAACGCAGTAAGTCTTTGTAGAATCTGCTGAATGGATTAATGGAGTACTGTTACACTTTCTTTGTCATGAAGTTTCATGACGAATCCAATGATGAATAGATCTTAGCTGACATTATAACTCGCTGATTATCCCAATCCTAAAGCTGATAAAATAGAATAATGAAAATATAATTGAAAAAAATGAATATTTACTTTCTGCTTTATTAGCCTAATGTTCACATTTCTTCGCCTATAGGTCTCATTCCTGCATCATAAATCTCTTAGAAATATGTAGTTAGTCCTTGCTTAAAGGAAGAATGCCTTCCAATGATTATGGCACATGGCTAGAGAAGTGTAAGTAACCAAGGAACTGCTGAGAGGAGTGGAAAATATTTGGAAATGACAGGTTGTGAGTAGTCTTGGATGTCTGAGATCCTTCATCTTTAGAGATCCAATGTACAAGGATTGCCCAGACTTGTTTGATCCAGAAAACAACGCAAGAAGTAAGGTCAAAGTGTACTATCCTCAAAACCAAAAGAACCCTGCTACATTATGGGCTGAATGGAGAGATTGCTTAATTCTCTGTTTCAGAGGTTTCATAGACTCCAAAGACGTTGGTCCCTTGCTATGTAGGCTCCAGCTCAGAAAGGTGGTTGAGAAAATATTGAGAATAATATGTTTCATCACCATTAGACGAAAAGACCAAATAGAAAGTTTTTGAGAAGAGTTTGTCTTATTATGATTTTGCTTACACTCCCACTTTCAGTTACTTGCCCATGACAAGTGCTCACAAGTGCTGCACACATACCAATAACCAGTAATAGTTCTAAAGAGCCTTTGACCCCAACAGAATTATTCACCTGCAGAAATGATTTCTCTCCTCTAAAGGTGGTTGTATCAGGGTGGAGGTCAAGACACTGACATTTTTTATAACCTTCCACATTAAGAGGCTGACATCTTCCATAGAATGGAGATAATTTCATGCATTTCATTGAGAAACTAGCTGTAAGTGTAAGAAGGGTAGATGATCAATTGAATTTAATATATGCATACAGCAAATCTTCTTTGAATGCAGCTTTTCCACAAATCACTGCTTGTTGGAATTTGTATATGTAATATATTTTTATGGCTTTTTTTTTTTCTCCAAATAAATGTTTCGCTTTTTGTACCACAAAACCAAATGTGGATAAAATTATCATTTCAGCTTTGGAAACCTGCCCAAAAAGCATTCACAACACAGCATTGTCATTATAATCATAGCAGACAAAAATTTCAACCTTTTTGCCCCATTTCAATCATAATGTGCCTGCACTATAACACAGTATAACAACTATTTTGTGTGAAATTAGACTGTTACCAGTAAAATCTTATAAGGCATATTTGTCTTAGAATACTGTGTCAACCTTTGAATAGAGTTTAGTGTAAAATCTTGCCAGTCATACAATGCATTTTTTTTTAAGTGACAGTGAAAGAAAGCATGCACAATAGGTATATTTTTTGCAGTATTGACATAATGATGAATAGTGTAGCTGTCAAGAATTTGGAGGTGTCGTGTGATATTCCTACACACACTGACATCTGTTGCCTTCTTGTCCTCTTCCTATTTAACATTCAGGATCCTGAATTTCCCAAGTCTGCTGACAATGTTTGGAGTTTATTAAAGCTTCACTGAACTGGAGGATAGTGTTTAAATACTGGTTAAGACCAGGCTGGATGGGGCTTTGAGCAACCTGGTCTAGTGGGAGGTGTCCCTGCCCACGGCAGGGGGTTTGGAACTAGATGATCTTTAAGGTCCCTTCTAACCCGAACCATTCTGTGATACTATGATTCTATGACTCTACCGTGTCACCAAGCACTGCAGTACACTGATCTCCATTGCCCCCAGCTACTCACCACAGGCATATTCTTGTAGCTTTGCTAAGAGGTTTAGGAGAGAGTAAAGCTCCCAAGCTTGAATGCAGGTTCAAAATTTAAATTGCAATAAATATTAGAAATACAACCTGAGCTTGAAATACAAATACACACTGCAATATTTACAGAGTTACAGACAGCTACTTTAACTTTCTGTATGGGAACAATTGAAGAGTCCATTTTAGTCACTTATTTTAGTGAGAGGAAGCTTCTGGGTCACTGAGAGGTGTTCACTGTCGTATCTTCCAGTACCAGATAGAGTATCTCTACCTTTGAAAGTGCTTCCTATTACCCCAGTCAAAGGAATTACTCCCTGGTCCATTAGATGCAGCATAGCTGGCTCCAAGTCTGGTCTTGACAGCTAGTTTAATTGTATCACCAGACTAGTAGGGAAAATACAGGCACTCAATCTTCAAACATTGTCAGAGAACAAAGTCAGGAAAACCGGTAAAGGAATCCTTTTTTGTTCCATATTTCCTCTGTATAGAAATAAAGAAAGAGATTTTTCAGATGAGCAAACTGCAACTAGGTATCCAAAGCATCAGATTTTGATAAGGAGCCAAATGCTTAACTGATTCTTTTTTTTTCCCCTCTTTAAAAGTCTCCCCTAAACAAATAATCTCTTCAGTCTACGTATGGCCACATGGCACAATGATTGAGTGCATCCATCCATTTCTTCACTGTCTTACACACACACACACACACACACACAAATAAGGAAGAGATTAGTTAAAGGCATTAAATTTTACCACCACTTTTCCCTTAACAAGACTGGAACCTGGACTCTCATTTTTCTACCTTCACAACTGTACAGCTTTCATTACGGTACTGCCTGAGCGGGTTACTGTCATTAAAAGGGTTTTTAGTCTGAGAATTTCCCTGTAGCTAAGGGATGTAAGGCCATTATACAGAGAGACAAATATTAAAGTTCGCACAGGTGTCTGAGCTGGGAATTGCATGAAAATCTCCTGTCACGTAGCTTGGAGCTCCATATACCATATACTTCTTGCCTTACCAAAAAAGCTTTCCAGGTATCAGTGTTTCCATTCCTCTACTCTTTGGGAGAAGGGACTTGTGTCACTTATCAAATTAGGCTTTTAATTATGTTTGGCATAAGATGTTCAGCAGCCAGAGCCTCTCCCTGCTTGGCAGTCAGCAGAGCTTCATCATCGTGCCAGGCTCCCCGAGTGCCCGGCGCTGCAGCCTCTCCTCGTACCCCCTCAGGGTCCCTCACAACACACACACACCACCTCCTCACAGCGCTCCCACACCGACCGACCCGCCCCATCCCACCCCCTGCGTGCCACAGCACTCCCTGGCTCCCCCACGTCCACCTCTCCTACCCCAAACCTGCGTGCATCTCCCCAGCCAGCTCCACCAGGCTGGCACATCGCCAGCCCCCACGTCCCCAGAGGGCTCCTCCTGGCCCCTTTGGCGAACCTCTCCCTCTGACTGCGTGGCTCTTCACATGCAATAGCGTCACCACCATCTTCCATGAGAGCACGAAGCCAGCAGGAATAGTGCAGCATGAAACGATGTGGAACAAATCAGCTCAGGATGAAAGAGAAGCACACAGGGATATGGGGTCTGAGAGCAGCGGGGGCTCTGGAGCAGGGAAGGAGAGAGGGAAAAGAGGACTACAAATGGACACAGGAATGCTGGAGTAAAGAGGAAGAAAGCTGGGGTTAGCAGGCTGGTTTTACGTGCCTGAAAGCTGGGACCTGATTCGCTCAGGCTGATTCTTCCATTTTCTGATTCTTCCATTTTCTTTTTCTTAATAAATTCTGACTTTACTTGTCACACTCTGTTATATTTTCCTACCCATTTTTCCTGCCTTTCTGTAGTTTCTTAAGTCTTCACCTCTCCTTCACCTCATGCTGGACTTTCTCTGTTTCCTCCTACCTCTCTTTCTTTCCATTATAACCTTCCTCTTATTCCTGTTAAGGATTCCTGTCCTTATCCCTGTGCCACTCCTTCCTACTCTCCAGATTTTTTTCATCCTGCTAAACTTCCAGCTGCCACAAGTACCTCTCCTGGTCTTACGCGTGTCACACGCGATGATTAATTTCCATCCCCACTGTTGAAGCAAACATGCCTCTCGGAAAACCGTTCTTTCTATAGCAACCTGATGCGGGGAGCGATAGAGACACAGACAGCTGCTGCAGTGCCTGGATGGCAGCGATGGGTCGCCCCGAGCGAGCGGTGGTGAAGTGGTGTTTGTGCTGCTGATGGAAAGAGTTGGAGGCTGGCATGAGTTGGCGGAGAATTACATCATGTGGGAGATACGCGCTCCACCAAAACGCTTCACCTAGGGCCCGTCGGGTGGGTGTGTTTCCACGCAGACATGCTAGAGAGGGAACTGTGCACTCATATTCAAAATTAATGATTAACAGATTAAAGGCTGCATTTCAGCCTTCTCCTGTCACTTCGGGGAGATAATGCTGACATTTTAATGGGCTCGCCAGCTGATGTCTTAATTCTTCTTGTCCATGTCTTTGAGCCAATTATTTTTCTCAATCCTCTAATAGAGCTTTGGGGCAAGAAAGGGTCTGGGTACAGACCCCTCTTCAGTTGGGGAGTTCAGGGAAAATAAAAGAAGTCACAACTTGGGCTAATATAGCAGGTAGAAAATCTAGGGCAGGCTTGTTAGGGAGAGAATACCTGTCTCTGCCTTTATGAAAAATCACCCTTGAAGTATTTATTTATTTAAATGTATTTAAAATATTTAACCAAGAATTGTCTGCTGAACATGGGCCACCACATTTTCAAAGGCAGGAAAGCTGGTATGAGCTGTGACATGTTTTCGTGCTGCAAGGAAAGAATCACACAGCAGCTGACTGAAGCAGTAAAAAATCATGCAGCTCTCTGGAGCCTGAACCTGAACACAAACAAACTCTGGGGAAGTCTAATTTCAGAAGAGGACCAAAAAATCCTTTTATGCTTCCCTGCAAAGTATAATATTGTAGGTATAGATCACAGTGTGCGAGTCTTTTTATCTAATGAAAAAGCTCCTTAGTTGCTCGGTACTGGTCACAGATCACAAGTATCAAACAGGAAGACATTAAAGTAGAGGCTGAGTCCGGTAATCCATCACACTTTGTATGACCAGGCTGCTTTCAAATGCAACATTAAGCTTACAACAAAATCTTTCACCGCTGTTCTTTTTTGTATAGCCTTTCATTTTCTAAAATTTACCTCCTGGAGTTCGCATTTCCATCGTCTGATTTGAAAGACAAAGAGTTTTGTCTAATTTCTTTGATTAATGAACATTTAGCTCTCTTCCTTAACACACAAATCCTGGTCATTTATTTCTGTACCGTGAACGCTGCTAGAAAAATCTAGGACATATATAAATAGTACAGACAGAATACTCCTTCAAAGGAATACCCCCAAACTGTTTTAAACTTCATAGCTGGGATAAATCTGAAGGAAATCATGCATTTACTTCACTTCAGATAACATTTCTTTCACAACAGCATTTTGCAAGACAGACTGGGCATGAGCAGTAGAAAATCATATTATGAATTTACCACTGACTGCACATTTAATTCAAAATTCTTTACTTTTCTTGTACAAAAGGGCTAAGAGCATTCAAGCTTTGATTACACTTGTATTGATACTGTAGGAATGACAGCTGACTAGCTTGTTCAATGGTCATGATAAAAAAAAAATACATATATAATACTGCTAATGAATTCGATGATGCTAAATCCTGAAATCCACATATTTCAGTAGGCAGACTAGAACAAATATTCTTCAAAAAACCTTGGGGTAATATTTCCCTTAGGTTTCACAGGAGAAAGCACTTTGCAATTGTGATTCCGCAAGAAAAAGTTAATTAAATGCAAATACTTACACATATATACCTACATAGTACTGTGTAGTTAGGTGACACAATACTCGAAATTAAGAAATTACTTCTGACCTTGATACGCAGTTAAGCTAGCCAATTCTCTTTCCACTCTGATTTTTTTTTATAAATGTATGCTTTTATGTGTTATTTCTCATTTCCATGACAAGGTATAAAATATTCTAGGTATGCAATGTGATTGTTGATAAGCAAGGAGAAAGAAACTCTAGTTTATGAATTTTTAAACAAATGAACTGAGAACAGTCACAAGTACTTTGTACATGGCATGATTTTTGAAAAACTTCATAAAGGACTCCTCATCTTGAAAAACTAGCCATCTCTTTGAACACAATTTTCACTGAATTTTTTTAATGAAACTCATGTTTGAAACAATGCATCACAGATTTTTTGCCACTTTTTAATGTATATTGCTACAGATAGATATTGGACATTATTTTCTAATTGTCATTGATCCATGGTAAAGAGATTAGTAAACTGGCCTGAACTCCATTAATAAACGATGTTGTCTTGATCTACTAAATTACATTAAAAAACATTATTTTCCTTACCACTTCAGCAAGGTCCAAAAGAGCTTGCCTGCCAGTGCCCATAACATTGTTGTGCCTCCGACGTGAGTTATTTCTGATTGATTCTGCCCTGAATGGGAAGCTTGCTCATTAACTCCTACGCCATCCCTGTGCCAGAGCTCACCGCTTGCAGGGCAGGTGGGAATGTATGTTTGTGCCTCAGCTACCCTCATTCATAGCCTGGTGAATTGGTTTAATGTAAATATGTACAAAAATACTGGAGGGATGGGGACCCCGCAGAGGGGACAGTAACAAAGATGGGAAAATGTTAACACCCTGAGCGTGGCTCAGCCAGAACAAGTCAGGTCTGTAGTAATGAAGGGCCCCACACATCAAGGACTGGCAAAAGCACACCAAGGGCTGTACAGAAGGCGGCTAATGAAATCTATTACTAGATGTACAAGCTTTATTTCAGAAGAACCTGTGAAATTATGGAACATTTTAATATCCCCCCTGGGTGAAGGGGTCTCTTGCTGTCTCTGTGAGAAAGCCTGGACCATGATGACTGTAATTCTCAGCCTGCCTACATTAGGCAACAATCTCAGTATTAACTCAGTAACAACATATGGGTAAAAATATGCTCCAAGCGTCACACTTTTGTTAGCCCATATCTGTCAGTAATTCTTATCAAGCTTTCTAAATTCCTTCCTGCTCAACTTTTTGGGGGATACGTAACACAGCCCCAATCCTGAGGACACCTGTTTCTTATTCTAGCTTAACTCACAATTTTTCATTATAAGAATCTATGTAAAAATGTTGCCAGGGGCTACTGAAGTCTACTCATGAGGTACACTGGGGTAGGATGGTTATGGGTAAGTCCTCTTAGAATCTGTTGACTAAATAGAGGAGTAAAACAGATTATTTACACAACCCTCTCCTCAGTGTCTCAGAGATTGGCTTAAAAAATCCCTGTATGTGATTGCTCCCTTAGCCCCTCTGCTGGTAACTGGACAGAGCACTTTGAATTCTGTTCTTGGGGATTCTTAGAGGAACTAAATCATGTAATTTCTAAGTGTCATAGAGAAAAACATAAAGAATTCCAAGCAATTTCATTAATCCAGTCCTTGATCTACTCCAGGACTCTTATTCCTCTTGGCACAGGCAAAGCAATGATTCACAAATGAAATAAAATCCTTCTTTGAGAAAGATGGTCATCAACCAAAACACGTCTTCAAATTGTCTAATACAAGGCTGTGGTAGTGTTCTTTCTGATAACTTGCTTGAACACTGGAAACAAGTCACAACTGACTACTAAGAAGAAATATCAATATAATGCATATGTATACCCCAAGTGTACCAGCCTATTTAGGAATATTAGTTTACTGATCAAGTTTCCTCCATAATGACCATTTTCATAGGATTACGCCATCTCTTGTGATCTGAGTTAGTAGGAAAAGTTTTAATAGAATTAAACATATTTTAACTGGCCTCCTGAGAGAGCCATGTAAGATTCAAAAAGCAAACTTGTTCAAAGTGCATAATGTGCTTCAGGAAATTGGCTTACCACTGAAATTTACTAAAGCTGCTGTCCAAGAGAATTCTGTGATCCCTACTGATCTGTGTAGCTGTGAAATGCCAGTTTATAGTAGTTATTTTTATCTCTCCAACAGGTGAACCCTGCCTCCACAAGGGCAATGTATTTTTAATGCATATGATGTTATTATGTAAATTGGTTTAGCTGTGTAATCTACTAAAGGTGATTTCTCTGTCCCATGTGAACAACAAAGCCAATGATCGCATAATATTCATTAAAGATAAAATTGTCTTACTTTCCATAACCAATTCCCAAGTGCATTGCTCTGACAACTTCAATTTCTGTTCAATAGTGAACCTGATGCTCATTTTCAAAACTCTAATGAATGTACAAAATAAGAGGTAATGCATTTTTTCCAGCTTGCAGTCCCAAGCAGACTATAAATTATTTTCCAAGCAGCAACAGACACAGTAATTCAAGAACAAGTAAGGTCCCATCAAAAGTTCCATCCATTCTTTTTCTTCATCAACCTATAAATCTATGCCAATGCTGTAGCAAAAAATCCTGCTTTGATACATTTCTGAAATTAGGTAGACATCAACCTTATTTCCATCTATAAATGGAAGTGCAAGGTCATGTCCATGCAAGGGAACATACAAAAGCGACCCCCTTGTACAAATGTATAGCTAGGGTCTCAAACAAACTTAATGATCTGCATACATGGATCCACAAGGAGTCACGCAATTAATTCATTTAAGAGGGCACTAGATATATTTAGATATATATATAGATATATTATCTACAATAAAATTAGATAGTAATAAAATATTTTTAGCGAAGTCTGGACAACTCAGAACTTCATCATTTCAATAAATATTTAAAGGCAAGAGACAATGTCCCCTGAATAATAAAAACATATTTTCCAAAACAGTTGTCCAACAGTAGGTTCCCTCCCTGCATGACACTTATGTATTTTAAAAAGGAAAACATAATTTATTCTGAACAGGAGGTGACTAAATTTTGGAATTCAAAACAAGTTCTTCACATTTCTTCTGTTGTGAAAACTGCAGTTTTGCAGTGACAGAATGTGAACATAAACATTTTTATGGAAATTTATTTATATAATTTCTTTAACCACTATCATAAAACTGCAATATAGCCGTTCTCAGAAATGGATATCCAGAGAGAATTTCATTCAGCTTCCACTGATTGATTCTGGACCAGTTTTTAATTCAAAATATGAGAATTAATGTTTTTCTTCCATTTCAAGAAACTCTGGGGTTTTTTTTCATAGAATCATAGAATGGTTTGGGTTGGAAGGCACCTTAAAGATCATCTAGTTCCAACCCCCCTGCCATAGGCATGGACACCTTCCGCTAGACCATCCAACCTGGCCTTGAACACTTCCAGGGATGGGGCAGCCACAACTTCCCTGGGTAATCCTGTTCCAGTGCCTCACCACCCCCACAGTAAAGAATTTCTTCCTGATATCTAATCCAAATCTACCCTCTTCCAGTTTAAAACCGTTACCCCTTGTAAAGAGCCCCTCCCCATCTTTCCTGTAGGCCCCCTTCAGGTACTGGAAGGCTGCTATAAGGTCTCCCCAGAGTCTTCTCTTCTCCAGGCAGAAAAACCCTGACTCTCTCAGCCTGTCCTTATAGAAGAGGTGCTCCAGCCCTCTGATCATCTTTGTGGTCCTCCTCTGGACTTGCTCCAACAGGTCCATGTTTTTGCTTTGGTGAAAGTATTTGTGAGGATGTGGTCCATATGCAATGCATGTGAGGACCAGATTAGCTAATACTTAGTTCTTATGTTCCTGATTTTTTTTTCCTTTTGTTGCCAAGTGTTGGTACTATGTTTAGTGATGTGTAAGATAGAAAATAAGAATACAATCAGATATATTGTTAGAACATAATCACATACATATATTATATAGCATAAAATGCGGATGAGAAATTTGGTTTAGTTGCAGCCTCCTGGCTTACTATCATGACTAACGTAGAAGATACAAATTTATGGAAGGATTCAAATACTTGGAGGACGATGGTTATATGGAAAGGATTGGAGCAACCATAACAAGGAAAAAGGGACAATTTTTGCTTTTTTTCTTTGAAACTTGAATATTGTGTCCTACCAAAGGAAAATATTGCAATACAGAATTGATTAATAGGGACTTATTAACATTTGTTATAACAGGTCCACTTGTTAAACATTGAGTTAATTATGTAATTAAGTTAGTTTGCATCATATGGCCCTCATTAGACTGTTGAAAAATTTGCAAACTAAGATACTCATTTTCTGTTGAAAGTCTTTCTCTTTTGTTGACACACTCCTAGATTTTAGGATTTTATACTAATTGTGCTGTACTTTATACCCTTTTTCTGAGCTTTTGTTTACCTTAGGCACTATAAGTATAGTCTTCACTCATTAAATTGAAAGGAAAAAAATTGTTTCATTGGGTAACATTTACTATTTAAACTGGCTGAATAATACCCTGTGTGAGAAATTCATCACAGCAGAACAAAGTCTGTGTGTCAGCCTGCATAGCCTTTAAAATCAAAACATGAAGTCCAGTTCTTGGCTTTAATTTCTGGGCTGCAGAAAATGGCGTAGAAATGGTACTGGAGACAAAAGCAAGGAAGAATCCTCCTTCCATACCTTATGAACACAGCTTAGGTAGAGGCTGTCTTTTCACCTGTCTTACACGTTGGATCTGGTAGCTGCAGAAAACAGCATCTCTCTTGCAACAGATTAGCTAAACCCCATTGCCTGGTGACCTGACACAACGCGAGCACTCAGCAGAGATCTTCCTCCTCTTCTCTTCATGTTGGTTGGTTCCGTGTTTCCCCTTCTTGAAAGTGAGAACTGTAGCATTTATTTCCTTCATAAAACTTTGAGATCTGACCACTGGATTTTGGTATCATTGTTCATGAGGTGTTTATTCTCTAACTGGCCTGTCATAAGGAGCTTACTGGAATTTTCTGCTATTCAGGACTGAGTTCTGGAGTTTACATTCCTAATGACAGCTGTCACATCCTCTTTTTGAGCCTACTCTAGGCAAAGCCATCATTTTATTTTTCCAGAATGAAGTAATATCACTTCCTTGTATGTGTCTTCTCATAAGATGTAAATTCTTCACTCAATTAATATTAAGCTATTGGCTCCATCCACAAATCACATCTTCCCCAGCAGCTTAATGGAATAGTGCAGTCCAAGAATGCAGGATCTGCATTTTCATTTCCATTTGTATTCCTCCTCTTTCTTTCCCCTAATTATTTGGTTACTACTCCAATGCTGAACTGTAAACATTACAGACAATTGATATAAATTGTCAAAGAAGTTAGACGTAACTAAAAAGGAAGGGAAAAAAAAAAAACAACTAAACCTAATAAAGTCTGAGGCTGCATATTTCCTAGTTTAATTTTAATATCTTAAGCAGGAGAGAAAAAAGATGTGAAAAGAATATTAAAGCAAATCACATAACCATGAAAGTATTTTACTTTGTCAAACTGAAAAAGACTTCTTCACTTTTTGGCTAAACATAACCCAGTAAGTATGATGTAACCATCCTTTTCTCTTTAGATCTACATGTTGTTACTGTATGATGTTATAAGAAAAGAAAAATCTGTTTTAAAAGATCTTCAGGAGATGGATCACTATGAAAAATCTCTATATAACTACAAGCCATGGAGAGAGTTCTAACTGAAACTTCTGTTGGTATTGAGTTTCCTAAACATAGGCATTAGAGACCCTTAGTTAGCCCTCCAGGTTTCCAGCTGCCTCTTCAGAAGGACATGGTTTTCCTGCATGTCTTGTGTGCTATCCACAAGTATCCTGGATATCTAAATTCTCATTATCTGACTATCTAAAAAATCAGCAAATACATATATATATATTCAGACAGCTAATTTTTTTTCTGTCTTGTACTTTCCTCTTTGAAAACTTATTTTACACAGGAGCATTTTCAGTATCCTGGATTATACTGAATTGCTTGACAACAGTCTTTGAATGTTTTCAGGGTCAGTTGCACATAACTGTGAGTAATTTGTGTCCAATACTAATGCACATAACATAAGCCATTCATGACCCCAAATCACCTAGATAGACTTAACATATTGAGATATTACTGGGAAAAATCATGGCTACATGGAGTTAGCCTGGGACTGGTGTGCATCACACTGGATGTAAGATCCAAGAAGTGTTAGAAAGGATCATCCTGAAGATCACAGAGTCATAGAATCATAGGCTCACCTAGGTTGGAAGGGACCTTTCGGATCATCTAGTCCAACCATCAACCTAACTCTGACAAAAAACATCCTTTGTTCCAAATCTTTTCTATTTTAGTTTAATCCTTTTTCTTGCTTTACATACGTATTATTTATTTTTAACTCTTCTGTAATGGAAAGAAATCTCGGCTTTTTTCCTTACTTAAAGGAAGGATGCTGAAAGACATTGTATTTGGCTGTTGTGGACACTAATGTAATGTAGCAGAGGCAGCTTCAGTTTAGGTACAATAACCTAGGGTTTGAGTTGCTTACTTATGGTGACCCAGCTTTTGTTCACCAGAGGCTCCCTATATAACCATATATAAAACAGAGTATTTTAGCTATCTTTGCATAGATAACAAAACTTTGGTTTACAACTTAACTTTCAGGCAGGGTTTTAAGCACATACAATGCTGAATCTTCATCCCATGCTAAAAACCCCCAGTCAGGTTTCTAAATGCATTGGGAACCTGACAGTAAGAGCTGGCCAGTGCTGGCTGATCCAGGTCCACGTGACGGAGGAAAACTGTGGGCTGCTTTTAACGTCTGGTTGAAGCCTACAGCTGAAATAAGGCAACTTGGAGGTTTTTGTCTCAAGAACAGAACTTGAGTTTTGCACGTTATATACAGATGCTTAGACATTCAGATACTGCAGACATTTAAATCTCGGAGATAGATACTTTATCTCTAACTTCTAGCTATCAAGTATCAGTAGAACATTAACTTGAAGAGTAGATTATTTGTCCTTAGATTGCAGTCTCATTTCTGATTCAAGCAGAACACACAGGAAAGCACAGGCACTGGGCTCTCGTGTTATGTTTTTTTCTTTTTTCTTTTTTGGTAAGGTAACTGGAATACAGAACCTGCATGACTAATTTTTCTCTATTGAATTACGATGCTTCCTATATGATGGCAGCCTTTTTGTGCTCAGTATGTTTGCGTTTCAGCATGGTGACAGTGACGAGGCGGCTGGATCAGCTGAAGTCAGGAATCAGTCAGAACGAGTAGCACATTTCCTGGAAAACATATGGAGTATTTGTCCTACCGTCTCAAGAAAGCAAATAATGCTCAGAGCATTAACTTTCAGTCTGTGACTTCTGCCTCCCAAAGGGCTCAATTCAACAACTCACTCTCTGACCAGCACTTATTCATATGAGTAGGTCTATTACTTTCTAGCCTCCCATTAAAGGGAGACCTTTCTCAACCAGACTGCACAGCTGAGGACACAGGTACTTAAGACACATTTTCATACATGCCAGGTATCAGTGGTGTATAAATCATGAAAACTTGCAGGTCTTCAAACTCTTCTCAAAGACAAATCTCTTCCCCAGCAGCATGACCAAGAATCCTTCCTTCCATAAGCAGGGACACCAGAACTCTGGGGCAGGCACTTACCAGCATTTACTGGATTCAATATGTGGATTATTTTTAGGCTGATTTTTAATACTTTTCCAAATTTTCTGCAGAAAATAAACAGTATTCCTGCATTATTCCATGTAAATCCAGTACTGCATGGAACAAGAAAACCTAACTGATACACTACACAATGCAATCCTATTCATAAATTAACCAACTTCAACTTTTTAAAGCAATTAGGGTGCTCTCCCACTCCCATTATTCCTACCGGAACACGGAGCCAGAATTTCAGTGGATGACTAGACTTTCCTTTAAGTACTTTGTCGTTGTTTTTTTCCCCAAACATCATGTTCATTTTAAGTCATATGGCATTTGAAAATGCTTCTTACATTACTTCAAGAGGTGGGCTATTAGCTGAAATCTCAAGCTCAATTAAAGTAAAGAGGAATTTTTAATATACAGTCTCAAGGGGAAAAAGAGCTAGAATATATTACAGGAATTAATTTTGAAGACTCAAAACCATAAAATAATAAAAAAGAACCCAACCCTACATTATTATTAAAACCTAATTGGATTATTTCTTAGGGCATGACTTACGATTTTAAATGGTTCTGAATTGTCTACCTTATTATCGCCTTCAAAATTGCTGCAGGGGATAACTGTGAGTATGAAACACAAGCATTTTAGGCTTTTCTCCTCAAACCACAGAGCTGCTCAGACTAAACCAGGATTCAAGGCGTGGTACATTCCCTAAACCTGCAATGAGAATGTCTGAGTGCATATCTCCTATGCTGGAGTGCATGTGTTGGAGTCCATATCTCCTGACAGCTCATATTAACCCTTGCTAATTCAGCTAGAGTGGTGTCAGGGGGATATCAGGGTATCAGGACATGTCAGTATCCATCCCCTTCCAAGAGCAGGTTGCAATCATGATACAATCATGATAGGGAAGAAGAGGTCACCCACCACTTCAATAACAGCTTCTCTTCCCTCTTCTCATCAGATAAAACATGCTCCACATCAGGCTGTGTAAATGGGGGAGAAGATTCAGTTCCCTTAGGCTGCCTCCCTCCTTGTTCAGGAGGGATTGCTCCTAAAAATTAATTGCTCCTAACAATTAATTTCTTGTTTGGGAGAGAACTGCTCCACCAAGACAGTTTCTTAGCAAACAACATTTAGAGTAGCTCTATTGAATTATACTAAATATCGAGCTTAGAAAAGCAACTAGTGATGGCAGTACAAATGACACTTTTAGAAATATTCTTTCTTCTTTTTTTTGGCCTCTCTTGGGCATTGAAATCATAAGGATTTTCAGAGGATTAAGCAAATGTCACCCCCAATTAAGCTCAATAAATTCACCTTTTACATTGGAAGGTCAGACTCCCATGGGACTAAAGTCTTTACTTGCAGTGGAACATTTAAAAAACAAGCACACAATTTCCTTCCAGAGCTGTACCTCAAATACTTCAGTACTGTGTAGGAGTCTGAGAAACAGACTGGCATGAGCATGTTACTAATTAAATAATGAAAGGGAGAAGAACAAATCTTATCATCTTCAGACCTGGAGAAATGCCAAATGCATTCCCAATTAAAACAGAAAAAAAAATGCCTATCTGTAACTCACACTGAAATTTTAATTTATGCCTGTAAGCACTGATGGCAGCATACACAGACTTGCCTGTTTATCTTGTGCTGTTTCTCAAACCATGTCTGGTAACCACGGGGATGTTTTGAGATTCCTGTTCGGGAGTGGGAATCATTGGCACCGAATTCTGCGAGCCTCCCACCACAGGGGTCAGGGTTCCTGCATTCATGAAGAGGAATTCTTTGAAAAAGGATGACTGCAAACGATTGACTGTAGTCAATCATTTCAATGAACTTTCTATTCCAGCTCCTCCCTTTGCTCTCTTCTGGCATAGTTTGAAATGATCTCTCTGCTGGTTGCTGCAATTATTTTCTATTAGCAATAAGTCTTGCTTAACATAAGGCACAAAGAACCAACCACATCTATGGTGGCAGTAGGTCACTCACCTGCTCAGCCACCTGGGCCTCTCTTTGTCCCAGATCAGCACGGTCACTTTTCCCAACATAAATTGTACCTTTACATTTTGCAACGGCACGTAAGCAACTGTGTTCAGCCTTCTCTAATTTGAAAAGACAGGCTTTTAGGAGGTGTAGCACTATTTATATAGAGAGGAACTTGAGTTTTAAAAAACCTTTTCATGCCCCTTAATCTATTTCTGAAGAACCTAGCAGTGATTTCTTCATTTATCATTTATCCCCAGAAATCAAAGTTCAGAAGAACAGGAAAAACATTTCAAGAGAAAAAAAAAAAATAATTATTTCCCCTTCTGCTTCAGAGAGCAATGAAAAAAGAAGTGTAACAGGCCTTTAGGTGAAAAAGAGAGAAATAGTTCTCTGTTGTTTAACCTTCTGTAGAGGTTATGTTTAACCTTCTGTAAAAGATTATGGAAGAAAAAGATCTGGGTAATCAGAATGTCTCAGATATAGAGAGGTGATTTGTAGCCTGTAAAAGTTATGCTGCTTTCCATTGCATCCCTTTTTTTCTTGGAAACTTTGGAGTAAGGGGTGTGGGGTTTAAAATATTGGAAGACCATCTCAAATCACTATTACGTACTCTTGCATTATAGGTAAAAAGGGGTATAGTTATAAGCTTACTTGAAGGTGCTGTGTTCAGCAGGCACACTGCAGTTGTACAAGCACAAAAAGAACAAGAATCAAGTTAAAATTTCATTACTGGTTATGCTGTCTTGATAAACTTGATCTGCACTGTCCCAGTACCTGACAGTTTCTTATAGTCAAAAAGGAAGTATGGGACAAATTCCTCAACAAAAATATCCCCACTAAGTTGTTAATGAATTACCTCTTCACTGTATGAATTTGTTTCTAAAAAAAAATAAATTTAAAAAAATGTTGGGTTTAGGACAACATAAACAGAAAAATAAAATAGAGATCTATCGCGAAGTCTTCAGGAGGCACCGCATTCATTTATATTCATACCATTACCAGAGAAGAGACAGAAAGAAGGAATAAAGGTTTGTGGTAAATAAATATTGCCTGAGCTTACTAACACTTAATTTCAATGAGAAGGCTTTTATATGTGTTGATGACTCAAAAGCAAAAGCCTGCATAGTCAGGCTGAAACTGAATGCTAATGTTCCCTGGAAAAAATCTAAGACTTAACTCCACTTGATGTTGCATTCCTTGTGTAGTAGGCAAAGCCGCCAGTGAATTGCATGAAGTGTTCAGGTATGTAAGAAACGCATATCATGTTGTGCTTGTCAGAAAACTCCTGACAAATGGAAAATATCAGTTCATCAAAACCTAAAATCTCTATGGTAACACATGTTCCATCTTCAACAAAGACAGAAATGAAGGTCAAAGTGGAGAAAATGGAGACACAATCCTTCCCTTGGCCCGGAGCAGCCACGAGCTCCAGAGTTAGGGCTACTTAACTTAGATATTATAAGGTGAATTTCAAATCTATCCCTTAATCAAATAAATCAGGAAAATATATTTCAAGAACAGATCCAAACATTCATGAGGCAGACACCTGTCCCAAAAGAAATCATTTAGGTTTAATATGACAAACAATCACCTTTCAATCAACTCAGCCTGATGATTAAGTTTCCCATCATATAAAAAGGCTATTGATAAAAATAGTAAAATGTAAGATTTTTATTTTAGAGAACTCCAATTTCAGCTAGACTACATTTTCCTTGAGAAATTTCAGCTTGCACATGTGTATACTATAGTGACGTTTTAAGCAAATCATGGGGAAAAGAGTGAAAAAAAAGAGTATGCAAATCAGAATTTAATATACGCTCAAAAATCTCCCTTGCACACTTTCAACACTCTAATCCTGCATATCCTTCTATATATGTTTACTTCTACATCTCTGGGTACTCGAGTTTCATTGAAGTTTCCTATTGACTTCCTGGTGCATGCAAGATCAGGTTTTAAATGTGTCTCAAATAACATGAACAGTCAGTAGAGCTATTAAGCTGCCTGGGATGTTGGACTGTAGTCTTAAATGACAGCTTGTGCTCTCATTTTATGCTGGAGTAAACACGAGCTGAGATGCCAGAGCTTTCAAAGTTGAGTCCACAGCAGCCTGTGTTAAGATAATTAAGTTTGCCTTCCCCTGTACATGTAATTTTATTAAAGGGTCCAGAGTTCTAGAAATAGACCCTAGTTAAGAAACCAAAAAAAAGACAATTTAAGAAGCAATCAAAGACATAATTTTGGATTAATGTAGCTGTTCTCAAATGTGACTTGTTACAGGACTTCATATTCACAGTCACTTAAGAAATTACCATTAGTGCAGAAAAAAAAAATCACATAGATCAGATTTTTTTAAGAGCAGGCAGAAAGTCAGCAATGTGCTATATTGATTCCCAAGATGCCTACGATAGAGAAGATACAGAAATTTAACAGCTGCAAAAATTGTATAAAATCAAAGAGGGGGAAAAAATGACATAGAAGGTGGCAAACATTCACCTTGGCAACCATCAAGTCCACAGACTACAGAGTCTTGAAAGCTGGGAGGGGGAGGTGTCTGCATACATTTCTTTATCATTAAGATCATTTTAAACTACTGTATGCAACATATTCTTTTTATTTGAATTTTTATAAACAAGTAAATAAATTGGTTGAAGTTTTGACACTTTTGCCAGAGCCTTCTGCAAAGTTCTCTTCATGTCAAAGAAATAGGGGGAAAAAAAAAGAGGAAACATAAGAAAGAACAGATTTAATGATCTCAACATAACAGGCTGACTTTCCATTAGAACTGAAAAAGCAGACAGTTAAAAAGAAGCTGATTGGCAAAGCAGAGAACACTTGTCAGAAGAAGAGGTAAACAAGGCTATAAAAGGGCATAGAAGCCATTGGCAGTGGGAAGAGATGGGAAAACCGTTAGGTTTCATTAAAATGAAATTTAAAGATTCCCTCTTTCCTGTTAGTTCCTTTTTAATACTTTATACACAAAATATCAAGGCAGAAATACAAACTGCATCCAGCAACAGAAAGACATGGCTGATGAGCATGAGAGAGGAGAGAGATACCGTTTTAGGAGAAATTCCCATTCTTACAAGACTTCTCATGAAAGAGCAGATAAAAAACATACAGAAACAGTAGGAAGCAAGATATTAGGTGGTCGTTCAGTCCCTTCAGAAGCATGAATTGGGACTGGGACCTGGTAAGTGAGTGCAGAATGGAGCCTTTGATGGTTTATGAGAAACTAAGTTACCTACGAACAAGCTCTTCAGTGGGAAGCAACTCATTTCCTTTTTTTCTTACATACAAAAAGTTTCTGCATCTGTACACTGCTTTGTCTCTTCCATTTAATCTCAAAAACCTTGAATTTCTCACATAACTTATTTCCCAAACATCCGTCTTCTCCAAACAGCTTGTAGAGCCAGATACAGGAGACCAACTGTGCTCGACTTAACGTAGCACCTAAAAATAAGTTGGGAGTTCTGAACTAATCTCTTGCCAGCTGGATAAATAAGCTCCATTTCAGCCAGCATAGAAAATCAGACACCTCTGAACTGTTAGCCAGCAGGAAACACCAAGCACAGGGTTAAAAAGCTGCTGTACCTAGACCTCAGGTCTCCAACTGCCCACCGAATCATTAAGGAATGTATGTGTATGGTGCAGAATGGTGTAGAACGTCAAGACACCAAATGATTTGGTACCTTTATTTTTACAAGACAGAAGCTGTAGATAGTACTAGTACTGCTCACCTTTCCCATAAGAGCTGACTGGCTGGAGTACTCATCTCATGAGTAGGTGAACTCCTTGCCTGAAGGGATTCAAACCCATGTAGGACATGACCTGTTTTCTGTTGAAACTGGGCTCCCATCAGTCAGGAATGTAAAACCACTGCAGCTAGAAGAGCAAGTGGGGAGAATGACTGCAGCTCAGAAGTTAGGAATTTCATCTGGAGAAATGGCAAAGGTGTGTTACCATCCTAAGCATAGGGATAAGGCTGTAAAATCTACTGTACTTATACCATTTTTCAAGTAAGTATAATTCAGAAAAAAACAATTTCTAACTATTCTTATTAAGACTACCAAAAGAGGAACTTCTCCCAAGTAACTAGCCCTGAGGCATCCATTCTGATTTTAAAGATTACCTCTTCTTTAACAGTATCAAGGAGGAAAGGTAGGTAAAGTCCATCAAACAAAAAAAGGCACAGCAACTGGGATACGAGAGAGATCCTTGGAAAGTTTCCAAAATGCAAGCATCATTACAAATATAATAAGACAAATAATAATAATAGAATTCTACATTCAAAATACCCTTCAGAGAAATCAAAGGAGATGATCTCCTGTGGCAACTGCAAGTCACATCACCGTGGTATCTCACCAGTGACTTATTTAACAATAAGCAAAGTAGGAGAATCTGCTTACAAATTTCACTTTCTGAATGGAAGGTGTTTACATTTATGGGTAGGTAGTGCACAGAATTAATTCAAGACCTTTGCCTCTAGTCACCAGCCTCCAAACCTCTCTTCCTGAATTGGTTCAAAAAGCTGATGAACTGATGCACCAAATGAACTCCTCTCCCTCTCCCTCCCTCCCTCCCTCTCTTCCCCTCTCTCTCTCTCTCCTTGGTTACCTATGAAATCTGAATTTGCTTTCTCCCTCCCCTTCACAGAATCATAGAATTGTGTAGGTTGGAAAAGACCTTAAGATCACCAAGTCCAACCCTTAACCTAGTACTGCCAAGTCCACCGCTAAACCATGTCACTAAGCGCCACGTCTACATGTCTTTCAAGTACCTCTAGGGATGGTGACTCGACCACTTCCCTGGTCAACCTGTTCCTTTCAGTGTAAAATTTTTTCCTAATATCCAATCTAAACCTCCCCTGGCACAACTCAAGGCCATTTCCTCTTGTCTTATCACTTGTTACTTGGAAAAGAAACTGAACCCCACCTCACTACAGCCTCCTTTCAGGTAGTTGTAGAGAGCGATAAGGTCTCCCCTCAGCCTCCTTTTCTCCAGGCTAAAAAAGCCCAGTTCCCTCAGCTGCTCCTCATAAGACTTGCTCTCCAGACCTCTCGCCAGCTTCATTGCCCTTCTCTGGACGCACTCCAGTGCCTCAATGTCCTTCTTGTAGTGAGGGGCCCAAAATGGGACACAGTACTCTAGGTGGGGCCTAACCAGTGCCAAGTACAGGGGGATGATCACTTCCCTAGTTCTGCTGGCCACACTATTCCTGATACAAGCCAGGATGCTGTTGGCCGCCTTGGCCACCTGGGCACACTGCTGGTTCATATTCAGCTGGCAGTCGACCAACACCCTCAGGTCCTTTTCTGCCAGGCAGCTTTCCAGCCACTCTTCCCCAAGCTTGTAACGCTGCATAGAGTTGTTGTGACCCAAGTGCAGGACCCAGCACTTGGCCTTGTTGAACCTCATACCATTGGCCTTGGCCCATTGATCCAGCCTGTCCAGATCCCTGTGCAAAGCCTTTCTACCCTCAAGCAGATCAACGCTCCCACCCAACTTGGTGTCATTTGCAAACTTACTGAGGATTCATTCAATCTCCTCATCCAGATCATTGATAAAGATATTAAACAGAACTGGCCCCAGTATTGAGCCCTGGGGAACACCACTTGTGACCAGCTACCAACCAGATTTATTCACCACAGCCCTTTGGGTCTGGCCATCCAACCACTTTTTTACCCAGTGACTAGAACGCCTGTCCAAGTCAGTTTCTCTAGGAGAATGCTTTGGGAAATAGTGTCAAAGGCTTTTTAAAGTCTAGGTAGACAACATCCACAGCCTATCCCCTTTGATAAACCCATGCTGACTGAGCCTGATCACCTGGTTGTCCTGTATGTGCCATGTGATGCCACTTAAGATGATCTGCTCCATAGCCTTCCCTGGCACCACGGTCAGACTGACGGGTCTGTAGTTCCCTGGATCCTCCTTCTATCCCTTCTTGTAGATGGGCGTCACATTTTCTAGCCTCCAGTCAACTGGGACCCCCCTGTTTAGCTAGGACTGCTGATAAATGCTGGAAAGTGCCTTGGTGAGCACTTCTGCCAACTCCTTCAGTACCTTTGGGTAGATTCCACCTAGCCCCATAGACTTGTGCATGTCTAAGTAAGTGGTGTAGCGGGTCACTAACCCTTTCCCCTTGGGTTATGGGGGCTTCATTCTGCTCCCTGTCTTCCAGATCAGGGGGCTGGGTACCCAGACAACAACTGGTCTTGCTATTAAAAACTGAGGCAAAGAAAGCATTAAGTACTTCAGCCTTTTCCTTTTCCTTTGTCACTATGTTTCCCCCCTTAACAAGTAATTCCTTTGGCATTTTGTTTTCCTGCCCTGCTCTGTCCTTTCTTTCTCTGCACAAGTCTAGAAGCAGCAAAAATAAACCATTCAGATGTCAATAAGCCACTCGTTCATGTCTAAAGCCAAACTCTTGCTGTTGTGCCCACTAACTACAATTAGATGGGAAGCTAAACCATTGTTTCCTTCTTTCCTGTCCCTCCCTCCTCCTTTCCCTGATGTGATACATTAGGTGTATTTCTGCATGTTCCATTTAAACTTTAATTGTGTGTCAATCTCCAAAGCCACCCTCATTTCCTACACAGGTTTTAACAAGAGCAGAATTGAACTCAACACACAATTCCCGGTCTCTATAACCCTGCATAAGGTGTGCTAAGATGCAGAAAGCTATTAAAATTAATGATAATAAGATAGTCTCCTGCTGATTTACCAATATCTGTCAGGGAGCAACCAACATTGCCCGAGTCGGTGGTCATGACAACCAATATACTTGCCCTTGCCCAGTTTCTAAAGCTTTGGAACTAAGTGCTGTTCAGCTGATATAAAATGCCAAGACTGATGTGGCCATTTGTTCTGGTTGTCAACAAATCTTTTCTTCAAATACATCACTACAGCTGACTCATGCTACTACTATAGTTCATTCTATATTGCATGTCTTCAAAAGGCCTGAGTTGTAAAAAGCAGCACATACAAGAGCTCAGCAAAGGCTTCAGAAAGAATTGCAAGTGCTATGCATACAGGATGCTTATTGTAGCACAGAATAAATTAAAGCTTTGGTTCTTCACAAGTTCTGAAAATAACAGATGTATAAAAGTGCCATGTCTCATTGGTAAGTCACAAGGCAGATCATCCTTACCAAAACTTATTCACTGGATGTTTACTGGGAACAGTGTTCACACTAGTGCTTTTTAGATATCTGTCTTTAAACTGTGCTGAATTAAACAATGACTTCCAATATTTAGTACATACAGATTCAGATCTAGATAATTTCTGATCTATCTAGGTTGAGAAGTGATGTGTCAGTGGTATTTCCTTTGATATATTTCGGAATTGTGATGTTTGAGGTTTAATGTATTTTTTTCAAACTCGTTTTAGTCCTTTGCTCAGAGAAGAGTCATAAAGAGTGAATAATCACTGGGTCAGAAGGAATGCTTACCCGACCTAAGAAAAGCCTTTTTATTCTGCTCTTGATAAGGAGTTAATCCAAGACGAATTTCACAAGTTTTTTCCCATGATTTCAGCTGGTATTGTATTATCTGCTGCATAAGGGAAGACTTCTTTCCTGAGAATATATAAGTTCACCGTAACAAAAAGGAGATGTGACTAAAATAAACTACCAAGTAATTTTTAATGCCATGTAAAGTGTCTTAATTATGTGATCACTTTTTTTTTTTATATCAAGAACTTTCAGGGGAACTGGGAGGTGAAAATGTAAGCATGCACCGATGGAAATGAAGTCAGAATACAGGGAATGAAATGTGTTTTCTTTATATCCTGATACATATCCTAGAATGAAAAAGATAGCTAATTAGTAATTATTTCTTCCATAAATCTCACCGATTAAGACAAATATTGGATACTGAGCGGCCAATAGTCAACTCCAGGAAGCATGACAGAGAACAAGCTTGGCTGTTACTCCCTTAGATTTCTCTTTCCAATAATCCTTTCTACAAAAACACTGCATAACAAACATTAAAGAGCATTTCCAAACATGAAAGCTTGCTGACTCTTTAAGGAAAAGTTTCTGGAGGACAGTCCCATGAAGATTTATTTAATATAATGAATACTGATATAAGATAAATTGTTTTTTCCCTCTCACAAACACATTTGGGTGGCATGCAGAATCCTTGCAGACTTCTCACACCTCCCTTAGTTCCCATTTTTCAGTAGCGCAGCAGCACATGCTCACTTTTCAACTTATCATAGTTGTAGTGACCCTAACATCCCAGCAATGCTTCTTAATTTTAACATAGTTTTCTACGTATGTCTTACAGCATGTGGAGACAAGTCTGTGCCATGATGTTACTGACACTATCCTGGGCTACAGTGCTCGTGCAATTATCTGCGATTGCCGAGAAATCAATGACTCAGATGTTCCGATCCAGTTCTCTATTCAGTATATGCAAAATACGCAAAGCTAAAGACCAAATAATGGATGTGAGTAACAGAAAACAAGGACACTATGACATTATTGTTAACTGGAATACTGATTTCAAAGCTAGTAAATATCTCTTAGTGAAAGTCTCTTAATTCCTAAAGCAGATAAGAAGGAGAGGGCTGTAAATGTATTTGTCTTCACCACCCAGTTTCGAGTTTTTTATTGTGTCTTCTTCTATACATCCTTTTTGACATCCCTGTCACTGCTGCAAAGTCTTGGTAGGACTACAGATGAAATCCAAACTGACCTACTGAACCGACCTATCCAAACCGAAGCTTTCACTTCCTGTATTTCAACAATATAGACAGCATCTCATTCTCTATGCTGTCTGAACCCTCTCCAACCATTACCCCTTTAGCTGCAGTCTGAATTTTATCAGTCTTCCCCCAAATTATTTAAGCTGATCTTGCATTAATTTTATTTACATAGACAAATATCCAGTAACATTTTTGATGCACACACTTCCCGCTAGAGTTACAGTAGATTAACATTAGTATTATTAATAGAGCAGCACTTGAATGTTTTTGCTCACAGAAGTCTTAGGTATTGTTCCACACGAATCAGGTATGTTAGCTTTCGTGTACGCACTAAATCCATGGGAATTTAGTGAATTGCCTCATCCATCTGTAGGTGACCCCACACTGTTTTTGTAATAAATATGAAGCTCTGTCTGCATGACCAGACAGAACAAAATATTCCCCCATTCATGGTTACGACGTTCCCTCATCTTCTAAATAGTGTTTATGATTTCACCCCGAGCAGCCCAAGGGGGCATGGCTTCAAGGTATACATAACGTAGAGCTTTCTATCAAATGAGAGAGGATTGCATTTTTACCTGATTAATACTTACCTGCTCAACAATAAAGGTCCTGGAACTGGCTGCAAAAATACCTGTTAAGAAATAGTTATTGATTCTGGATCTACATTCAAATGGTGCATGCTTTTTGAAATACCTACTGTCCACACATTTGTCAATGACAGTTTTGTAAAGTGTTGTTTCAACGCATTCATTGGAAGAACTACAATGCTTTGAACAGATGAAGTGGGCCTCCAACAGCTTCAACATGGTCATATGGCCTTTCTGCCATATCTGTCTGGGATATCTCCTAGATCTAGGACGGGTGTCACCATCTCCATTATGTTCAGGTCATCGACAAATGTTAACTTCCTGACAAGACCACTACACATTTGGAGGTAGATCCTCACCTCCATCTAAACAAAGAAAAAAGCTGATTTACAGTCACATTTGTGTTTCCTAAGCCTGAGATTGGCTGGAAGATGGATTCGCCTCAGGCATACATCACACCAGATCCATGTCTAGTGTAACATATTGAACTGGTAGCTGCACCAATTTTACAGTTCAGAAGACACTCACCTCACGAAGAAATGAAGACTCAATCATTTGCTTCAGTCTCTTAATCCAGAACAGAGAGGACAGAAGCACTGTGATGGCACTTTTCCAGCCACTCTCTGTTTTTGGAACTACTATCCAAGTCCTCTCAATAGCTCCTTTAATTACAAATTACTAACATACATTGTACCATAGGCAATAAGAAACACTTGGATGGATGACAGACTTCACATCCAGTATCTCATGAACTATCAGGACTAATCACACATGTACCAAACCTTTGCCAATCTGAAAATCCTTCTGCTTTCCGGACTCAGTAGATCCTAAGGAAATAGACATGAGATTCTGGCACTTACATGTATGAAGAAAAATGACGTATTTTAGATTGTCAAAATATATTAGTAGATAAAGCTTCTCTCTCCTTCTCGTGTCTGGTATGACCAATCAAAATGATAAGGGAGCCTGACAGAAGTGTAGGATAAACAGTACGCATAAAGTATTTTGAAATAATTTTAACAACTTTTCTGTGGCAGCTTTTTTTTAATTATGGAAAATCCATTACAAAATGATGGTGCAGAAAAGGGTTTGTTGGCGTCTTCCTGTGAAAACCCATATGATTCCCAAGGTCCCAGCAGCATCAGACAATTTTGATAATTTGGGACTTTTCCATCATTCGAATTTCTTGCATCAGTCAGCGATGCTCAAGTACTGCCATGCTACAGATACAACACTCCTTACCACCGCACCACTTGAGCTCTCTCTCAGTAGTAGCAGCTGCTGGAAGCAGGGGTTTCTAAAACTCAGATTAGTCAATTATTTTACCACCATCGGCAATCTGTTGCTCTAGGTTACTGGCTGTTGTGCCTTTTGAGCTTTTATTCAATAATTACTGAAGTACACTCTGGTCCTCAGGGACTTCTCCACCTTTTTAACTTTATGAAGTTAGTCTCACTTAAGTGGTCTAAAAAACAACCACATGTGTAAATTTCTGCAGGACTGGGATATTTAAATGTCACTTCCTCTCAGTAGGAAATGTCACCCCACATAACGCAATGTAATACAACAGCCTCTTAGTCAGAATCAGGTCTCTGGAAACTACCGCAGGGAAAATATATTCATCCAGAAGGCAATGAAGCAGATAGTTTCACTGAAGTATAACTGTGTAATATGTTCTAAATTCCACTTATTTTGCAAAAGTAAAAATACGTCTAGCAAACTCTTCATCAGAGAGTGAGACAGTACAGTGCTCCAACCCAGACATTTCCAGCCACCAGAGTGATAAGTTTTGCTCAGAGGGTAGAGCTAGTCCCGCCATTGAGTACACCAAAGACAGTGTTCTGGGTTATAAAAGACCTAACCTGCTGTGGTGGATTGACCGTGGCTGGCCCCAGGTGCCCACCAAGCTGTTCTATCACTTCCCCTTCTCAACAGGACAGGGGGAGGAAAACATGACAAAAAGCTTGTGGGTCAAGATAATGACAGGGAGATCACTCACCAATTACCATCACGGGTATAACAGACTCAGCTTAGGGAAATTGATTTAATTTACTGCTAATTAATGAGAGTAGGATAATGAGAGATAAGAAAAAATCTAAAAACACCTTCCCCCCACCCCTCCCTTCTTCCCAGGCTGATCTTCACTCCCAACTCTTCTACGTCTTTCCCCTCTCAAGCAGTGCAGGGGGACAGGGAATGGGAGTTGTAGTCAGTTCATAATGCCTTGTCTCTGCTGCTCCTTCTTCATCACATTCTTCCCCTCCTCCAGCATGTGGTCCCTCCCATGGGATACAGTGCTTCATGACCTTCCTCCGCATGGGACCTTCCCACGGCTGCAGTTCTTCAAGAACTGCTACAGCGTAAGTCCTTTCCATGGGGTACAGTCCTTCAGGAATGGACTGCTCCAGCATGGGTCCCCACGGGGTCACAGATCCTGCCAGCAAACCTCCTCCAATGTGGGCTCCTCTCCACTGGCCAAAGTTCCTGGCAGGAGCCTGCTGCAATGCAGTCTCTCTCCTGCTGCGTCTTCCTTCAGGGCTCATCAACCTGCTCCAGTGTGGGGTCCTCCAAGGCCTGCAGTGTGGATATCTACTCCACCATGGACCTCTGTGAGCTGCAGGGGTACAACCTGTCTCACCACGGTCTTCTCCAGTGGCTTCAGGGGAATCTCTGCTCTGGCACCTGTAGCACCTTCTCCTTCAGCTTCTACATTGACCTTGGTGTCTGCAAGGCTGTGTGTCTCACATATTCTCACTCCTCTCTCCTGGCTGCTAATGTGCAGCATTTTTTATCCTTTCTTAAATGCATTGCCACAGAGGCGCTACCACCACTGCTGATAGGCTCAGCTTTGGTCAGTGGTGGGTTTGTCTTGGAGCCGGCTGAAACTGGCTAATCTTATACGGGGGCAGCTTCTGGTGTCTTCCTACAAAAGCCCTCATCCCTGCTATCAAAAACCTTGCCACATAAGCTAAATAAAACTGCACCCATCCTGGTCCGCTGATGTCAAATCCATTCTCTTTTACCAAAATGCTCTAGTCCTAACAGCCTGTCTCTGTGAAATTTCTCTTAATGATTTTTGTTCAGAAGGAACTGACCGTTACATTAATTATTTTTCTTGTAACAGAAGCCAATCTGACTGTATAAACCTCGTATAAAGACAATTGGAAAGTTCTACCTGAATGTTTTCTATTACACTGTGTAGTATGTATACTGCCACTGAGTGATTAACATTATGTGTGTGACTATGAACAGTCATCGGATGCTCAGCGGTGAACTTCTATACTGCAGTTAACAGAACTAATAAAGAAAGGAATTGGGCATGTAAGCATTAATGTGACATATTATTCTTTGAAGAAGGACTCCGACATGTTAAATACCAAGTCCGTGACGTTATGCTTAGCATACGTATTACAGTCCCAGTGTGAGACACGAAATACTACAAGAAAAATATTGGAGTGGAAGTGTGGGTGAACTTATTTCAAGTTCCAGTTGTTGAAGTCTCTGCCAGTGACATAGCAATAGGTGATGCTTCAAGATGTTGATATAATCTTTTACAAGTAGATTTCCTTAAAAATTCACGTGGCCAAAAGAAGCACTTCATCCTCTTTGATATTTTTTTTACTCAGATCTTGTTATAAAAAAATAATAAATGCAAAACTAAAAGGACCAAAGTTTAAATAATTCTTTCTTACTTCCTACGCCCTTCACTATCTTTAAACCTCAGTGGTATGGTAAGATATGGTAAGGTAAGAAATTTTGCTTGCTAAGATCTGAAGCAGCCTTCATGACACCTTTTTTTATTTCTCTGATATTGAGAAAAGTTAGAAATTGCTGAATTGAGGTAATATTTCATATACATTGACAACAAGTATCCCTCTGATTATTATTTTTTTTTCTTGCAATTTATCATTTTTCATGGGTTTTCTTGACAGTCTTTCATTCCTACAATTGAGCTGAAAAGTAAACCATTTACAAAAGTTTTCATAGGTGGAAGATGGTACATGAAACCTCTTCAGAAAATATAGCATAGTTGTGATCTATTGTCCACTCATATTTTTCATGGAATGAACCAAACCTTTGCAAGTTTAGCTAGTCTATCTTGTCTCTGAAATAAAGAATTCCTCACACCAAGAAATACCAGTTCTTTTGGAGGTGGTCCAGATTGATCACACTGTGCCTTATACAAAAAATTCTTCCAGTCCAACATTTAGAAATATATTAAAGGTGACATTAATTTTAGGGCATGCTGTGGCACACATGAAGGTTATTGGAATAGATACAGGTGGAGATTATAGTCCCCCAAATTGCCTTCCATTAGTATTGCTGCTTTTCTGAAAGCTATCATGTCTTCAGAGCCCACAAGACAGAGAAAGAGAAAAAGAGGGGACGCAGAGTTTATAGTAGAGGACAAAAGATGGCATAATGGTTAGACACAAGAGCCTTTAGAAAACTCTGAACAATTTTTATAGATTCATGCAGAGATCAAAACAAGTGTCTTTGTATATCAGGATTTTTCTACAGAGGCAGTTCTCAGAGCTTTTTGTACTCTATCTCTGCAGAAAACAAAAAGACTTTGCAAAGAGTTCACCTGTAGTTTTGTATTTAAAGAAGATGACTACAAAATATAATCATTCATGCAGATACACGACACTTGCACCAGACATATCAAGCAGCTGTATTTGTATATTCAAACCAAAGAAAACTTCTGTAATTAATTCTCACTGACTTTTCAGAACAAAGGCTTGTTAGCACTGCCATTTGACCATCTGTCTATTAGCCTCGGCATCAAGTTAAAATAAACAAAACAAAACAGTATAACCAACAGCAGTGCAAGAAGGCAGCTTGCCTGGATGTTAAACCTCTATGCAGTGAACTACAATACTTGTATTAATCAGCTTGAGTGACATCATACTTGGGAGCTGGAGATGATCATGGGTTGAGGTTTTTTCAATCCTTCTCCATTCTGGAGAAATGACATCCCTTTTTCAAACATCGATTATTTTGTCAACTACTGAAATCTGACACATTACCTTTAGCAAGCATATTCTTAAATTAATTCAAAGCCCTAATATAAATTATTAACTATGTGAAATGTCAGCCTTATTCTCTACCACAGACACTTTGGTGCCCTGCATCTGACACCCTGTTGAGGCACAAGCTGCACCATGGCCAGCAGAAAGAGAAAACTCATCAATCTCAGCAAATCTAATCCAGTTGTATAACACTGTTTCCTAGTTACTCCAACAGCAAGTTGATTAACATACACTATAAATAGGAGAAGTTATGGTTCTTGTCACTGTCATCTTCTGCCAGGTTCTGCTTCCCTGTTAAGTGTATGCTTAACAACGTTGGGTAAATCCAGTTCCGGACCAAAAAGACTACTTCAAGTCTCAGAATCAGGACATACAGGGACTATGTAAACCCACCATGCCTCCAGCTCTTATGGAAGTAATGAATTTCGTTTGCCTTGCCTCAGCTTCTTATTACACTAACTTGTATTCTCTCCCCTGCCTGAAAGTGCTCTCATTCATACTTCATACCCAATTACTGTGAACCCTTGGAGATCCTGTACAGTCTTCTGCTTACAATTGTGCATATTACACTAATCAGCCACCTCAGGCTGACAGAATTAGGCTTAATTAGTTGAAACATTTATTTCTAAACCTCCATCTCCAAAGAGATTTTATTTTGGATTGTAAAACTACAGTAGTGGTAGCTGTATGTGCCAAATCCATCTGCAACACCACATCAGCCAAGGTAGAGTCCTGACTCTCTCATTTCAGTAAGGTTTTACTTCTTGGTAGATGAATCAATGAAGGTGAGGAGAAATTGCTGCACACTCTAGTGACAGCCCAGTTCACCTTTTAAGTGTTGGCCCCCAAAGTTCATTTCATTTTTTGCCAAAGGTTAGCTGCAGAAAATCTACTCACATCTTGCTATCCAAGTTCTCGATGAGCCTGACTGGAACTGCATTCTCAACTGCTTTTAGAGGAAAAATTAAGCCAACAATTCACAATTGCTTTGTTTTTGCTCTGAAGCGAGGAAGAGTACTTCTCCTGTAAGTCTAAGACTGAAACAACCTGAGAAAACAGAGCGAAAAGACGCATGCTCTACTAACTCACTGGAAAATCCCTAAAATGGAAGCGTTGAAAAGCTGAATTTCAATTCAGTAAAAGTCTTATTCTATAGCCCAAATAGTGGAGAAAATAATTAATATGCTGAGAAAAAGAAAACAATTAGTTGCTTCCTCATGGCTGGTCAGTCTCTGCTGCCCATACTTCATGAGTAGATTTTTGAATCCGGTTTGTTTTGTCGTCCCAGTACAGCTGTCATCGCATGTCAGCAACATAGGGCGTTGCCTCCTCACGGAACCCATGATGCAGCTTTTGCTCATAGACTGCTCTCAGACACCTGATTTTCTGAGTTTTCTTTTTAGGCCCTTCTGCAATGGCTGGCTGTACACCTGCAATGGGGAGGCCCACAGCTTTTGCAGTTCAATAACTGCATATGTGACAAGCACCTTCTTGTGCCTCCCAAGCCCATTTTGTCTTCTTTTCACCCCAAACCATTCACTCATTTCATTTCCTTATTATCACCAGAGCTAAAATCCTTTTGAAAACTTCTTTGGCTGTTCAGCTGCTTAGTCTGCTTTTTGTAATGTCACCTCCCTTTAAGGAAGAATACGAATTGAAAAATACAAATATCATGATATTTAGGTCTGCAAAACTTAGAGATCTGGCATTTTTCAGCACTATTCACCACAGGTACAAATCCCCTTTCAGTCTTCCCAGCACAGACTCACTGTTTCCTCCCAACAAAGACCTCTTCTTTAGTTTTGATAAGTCTAATTTGGTCCGTGGCTACTTTGAATGGGTTTCAAAGATTTGCAGCACTTTCAAACATGAGCTGTAGCCTGTGCAGAACTTTGTCCTGCTGGGCTACAGAGGTTCGCTTGACAGTCACATTTCCTGCATGTTTTGAATACTTGTTTCTAATCCTGTCTTTTAAGCCCAGCTGTGTTTCACAAGTCTCACCAGGGAAATTCTCTCCTCATAGGATCTTCTCAGGTTTTCACTTCAATTAAGCTAATTGTCAGCAATTTAAATTCCCTCCTTAATTGAAAGTGCAAACGTTTCATTAAAAAAAAATTCAGAACTTTAAAAGAAAACTTCTAGTGACAAAAGTTTTCTAAAAAAGCACTAAGCTTCTGAAGCAGAGATTGAAATCCAGTGCTGACAAAACATTCTTTTAAGTCAAACGTTATATATGTATTTATACCAACCCTGCCTCTCCATTTTTTCTACAAGAGTTTACTTCAAAGGTCACATCTCCCTCTCTCAGAGGCCTATTAATAGTCCATACTTCACCCACCTGTGAGCTCATTTCTCCAGGCTCTTACCCCTTGCTGTGCTCACCTCTATCACTTCTCACTGCCACAGTTCTCTGATTTTAATGAGCTCCTGACAGTCTTGGAAGCTGCTTGGCTTAAGGAGAACCACTAAATCTTTTTACATGTCACTCAGGAACTAAGGCGGGGTTTGTGTGTGAGGTTGTTTATTTGCTTTTGCAGAGGGCTGTGTAACGCCTCTTCATCTTGCACTGTGTTTGTCCCCACCTTACCCTCTCTTAAATTCAGAAACATATGGGCCTTGGAGATCTGCTGCTACCAAATATGAATGTCGTGGTCTCTGGGGTTATACACAACAAAGCACATTGCATGTTCAGTAGCCTAGTTAATGAGCACGCTGCTTGGGAGGTAGCAGGAAAGATGCTACAGATGCTAGGTGACACAAAAAGATCAGTGACAGGTCAGGAGGAAGCAAGAGAAGTAGGTTAAAATGCAGATGCCTCATGGCTCTTGGAGGAATCATGATAGTAAATTTTTACTGCTGACCTGGAAGAGCAGGTGAACAAAGAGGTGGAAGGGATGCGGAGAATGCAAAATTATTTAGGCTAATTGAGTTAAATAGGCAAATCTAATGGGGAAAATGAAGAATATCAGAAGGATTTAAGATAGCTAAGAAAATGGACAATGATAGCAAAAGAATCTCAGTGAAGACAAACACAAATAATGTACAGAGGAGAAAAATGTGAACTAATCATATGTAGAGATGAGTTTTGACTTCAAACACTCAGGGAAGGTGCTTTCAGTTAACTTATTTGTATGCAGAAGTAAGTACATGTACACGTATCACGGAATCACGTAATTTCAGAGTTGGAAGGGACCTCTAGAGATCATCTAGTCCAACTCCCCTGCTAAAGCAGGACTGCCTAGAGCACGTTACTCGGGACTGCATCCAGATGGGTCTTGAAAGTCTCCAGAGAAGGGGACTCCACAACCTCCCTGGGCAGCCTGTGCCAGTGCTCTGTCACCCTCACCGTAAAGAAGTTTTTCCTCATATTCGATCAGAACTTCCTGTGTTCCAGCTTGTGCCCATTACCCCTCGTCCTGTTACTGGGAACCACTGAAAAGAGCCCGTCTCCATCCTCCTTAAACCCACCCTTTAGATACTTGTAAACATTCATAAGGTCTCTCCTCAGCCTTCTCTTCTCCAGGCTAAAGAGTCCCAGCTCTCTCAGCCTTTCCTCATAAGGGAGATGCTCCAATCCCTCAGTCATCTTTGTTGCCCTACGCTGGACTCTCTCCAGTAGTTCCCTGTCTCTCTTGAATGGGGAGCCCAGAACTGGACACAGTATTCCAGTTGTGGCCTCACCAG
>VYZM01011570.1:4983-22399 GCA_013398915.1 Dromas ardeola | reverse complement strand
GTGTAGTCCACACTTCCTCAGTTTTCTAAGGAGGTTGTTATGAGAGACAGTGTCAAAAGCTTTGCTGAAGTCAAGATAGATGACATGTGCTGCTCTGCCCTTGTCCAGACAACCAGTTATAACATCATAGAAGGCTATGAGATTGGTCAAGCATGTTTTACCCTTGGTAAATCCATGTTGACCACTTCCAATAACTTCCTGTTCCTGAACGTGTTTGGATATGACATCCAGAATGAGTCACTCCATTACCTTCCCAGGGACAGAGGTGAGATTAACAGGGCTGTAGTTCCCCGTGTCCTCCTTCTTGCCCTTTTTGAAGACTAGAGTGATATTGGCCTTCCTCCAGTCTTCAGGCACCTCTCCTGTGCAAGGCTGTATTAAGAAAATAATTTCTTGTAATATCATAAATAATGCTGTAAGAACAAGAATACCATGCTGAGGTATTTCATTTTGTGTCTAAAAGTTGTGGCCATAATCTATAAAGCACCAAAAACTAAAAGCAAGAATAGAATCATATGGGAGAATAGGTAAAAAGAATAAGTAGAAGTTGCAAGAGGAGAATGGCTGGATGTTTATGGGCAGATATTGTTATCAGCCTCACCACATAACACAAAGATGAATTGAAAGACACAGACTGAGGACTGGACAGTGGGATGCTGAACTTCGGTAGTGCCAATGAGCCAATGACAGCAGCAGATTTCATCATATTGGAAAATGAGACGCCGAGGTTTAGGTCCACAACTTGGGTATATATAGGCACAGTCTGCCCATCTGTTATAGACCCATGGCTAAACACCATCCTGTTGGAGACAAAAGTTTGAAACTTGGTAATTTGTATTGCCAGAAGAGGAACGTGGGTTTCATAAAGGCTGATTAAAGCACCAGCGAAGAGCAGACTTGATTCTACCTTGAGTATCCCAGACTGTTTTCTGGTGATTTCTGGTCTTCACTGTTCTCCTTCCCTTGCCTAAATGTGGAATTTAAGCCTAATGGAAGAATGAAAGGAATTGTCATTCTGAGCTTTGCCTTACTTGGATGATGCTTTATCTTCTTATATTCATAGGAGAGATTTTTTTCCCTGTGAAAATTTAAGCAAACATTATTTTGCTAACCCTTTTGAGATCCTGAGGGGAAAAAAAGTTGTGTGGGTTTTTTTAAAAAAGTCTTTTAGTGAGTAATCATTGTTTCCAGGTATTTTAGTTAGAAAAGTCTTTTTATGTATCTGGTCTCCATTGCATTGTTCTGTAGAAAGTTCCTTCAAGGGCAATTACCTACCTTATAACATATAGTACCTAACAGTTCACCTACATGCGGAGATGTAAATCAATCTTATTAGAGCCGTATCAGCTTTTGAGTTATGGGTTGTCCTGCCTGTACCTTAACACCTGTTTGTTTTCTACAGTACAATGAAGTGAACAAAAGAGGGGAATAAGAAAATTTCAAAACCTTTTTTGTAATGTCTATTGTGGAGTCTTTCTTTTACAGTGTATATTTATTCCGGGCCCAGTTAGCGCTTGCAATTGTTCTTTGCTTGAAAATATTCAGATTTCTAGCACTATTTGATCTATCTTTATGCAGTAGAAACCTTACCATAAATTTCAGGTTGCTTGATTACCTATGTAGTATTTTATGCCGAGTAGCCTTCTTCTTTAATGAAATTTTGCAAAGCATGAAGAATACATCTATTCTACACTTGGATTCTGAAGCACATGCTGTAGGTACATTAAAACACAATTAGAAAGCCAAACACATGAAGGATGGGACATAGCCATGCTTATATCAACTATTCAATGTTTACATAATAAAAAAATCACTCCTTAGTATCTGTGAAACGTTTAGATTCAGTGATGAAAAGCCTCTGAGCATATTAATTCTTTCTTCACAGCAGTATGCAGTAAATACCCAAAGGGTCGTAAACTAAATGACTAAACATGAAACAAATATCAATTATTATTTCATTAAGTAGCTACCATCTACTCTGTGCACTGAATAAGGCTGAAAGAAATAGTGAGGGATAATGTAATTTAAGACTGTCATAGTTGGAGCTAGTCAAGAGTCAGACTTTAAGACAACTAAAAATAACTGCTCCTTTTTAATATATGTGAAGAATAGGCAAGAAAAGCATTTAATGTTAAAGCTTTAAAGATATTTGGAAATGCATTGATCCCAAGAGAGATCCCAAGGCGACCCCTGGCAGCCTCAACATTGGGAGCCGGAGCTGTTAGACTCTCGTTGACACAGCAGAGGTACTCCTACACCCTCCCACTCAAACCAAGGATTTTGGGGGTGGGGGTTCAGGGGTCGAAGACGTGGGGAACCCCTGAGTCTGGCATCAAGAAATGAGGAAATGACAGACATGAGAAGACTTGGGCTGTGCAGATGGCCAGTTGCAGATTTTTCAGGTGTTTGGTCCCCGGCTCCCATGATCCTGTCCATGAAGAGGGCAGGAGACCTTTCTGAGTGCAATTTGACTTAATTTCACACAGTCTGATAGGGCTCTACAAGCCATTTCAGTTTTGAAGGATCAGCAGTTTCTGACGCTATCTCGTTAACTATATCCTGGAAAACTACCAACCCTCTGTAATCATATTGCATGTGCATCTAGGGATTGTTGTACAGACACCCCCAAAGGCATTTCCTAAATTCTGAGCACTTAATCTTGATGTTCTTTTACAGTGACTTTAGAGTTTTTGGTGTGTGTTTACGTGTTTGTGTGTGTTCTTCCAGTTCCTTTAAAAAAAAAATCAAAAACAAAAAACTAAAAAAAAAAAAAAAAAAAACAGAAACCCCCAAAAAACAGAAAAAAACCCCACAACATACACAGGCCATAGGAGAATCTGTGGAGTTACAGGTCCCTTTACAGGCTCTGGGAGGCCATGTTCTTTAGTGACCACAGACTCCTCTCAGACTGTTCCGAGCAAAGACCTCTTCTGCCATCCTTCCACCCCGTTCCTGTACAGTCATCTTCCCTCTTCTCCCTCCTGAGCCGTCATTCCAGCTATGGACTCTTCCTCCATCCAGTCCCAGTCTGCACCCCCTGCGCGGTTCAGCTCAGCTCAGCTTCTCCTCCCTGCAACACTACCTTCACCTCCACACATACCCATATCTTGTCACTCCTTTCCCTGTTGTTACTCCCTGCCCTGTTCCCAGCTGCTTGCCCAGGCAGGTAACTGACTTCTGTGCAATGGTAAAAAGCAATAACATCGCTAATTACTTAGTGAGTTAATGTCCTGACTGAAAGGCAAGCAGAGATCCAGCTCCCTCTTTGGAAGGACTCTGTTTTTCTCTGGTCGTAATTTACCTGTTCTTACATTAAAGCCTTCTCATAAATTATCACTTAAAAATATAGTAGATCACTAAAACAGCAGTAAGTCTTAGCTTCAAGCTAATGAGCAAGTCATACGAGCAGCTGATCCAAACTTCCAAGGTAAACAAGATATGAAAGAGCGAGTGTTGGACAGCCAGAACGTGAAAATGAACATTTTGCTGCTACCAAGACTGTTATAATTAGCACATGCTCTGGGTCCCAGAGTTTGGTATTTATTCAGAAAGGGTTGTCTCCAGCAGCGGAGCTTTACCTACCACCTCGCTGGGGTATTATTTGTTCAACAGAGACCCAGAGTACGCCAAGTGCCAGCCACTGGCTCCTCGGGAACAGCAGTTTGCTTTGGACTTCTTCCAGTCACATCACAAACCCAGCTATTCTTCACTTACACTACGTGCTGAGATTGCAGCTTAGGGCTGAATCATTAGTGCTGAAGCAATTTTATCAACCTGAAGTTTTGTGAGCCTGGATAAAGATCCAGATGAATGTCTGGATAAAGCTAATGGCAGGATCCCCTACACAACATGTGCCTTTTCAGAAAATCCTGAGGAGACTGTTATTTGTACCCTTGCTATCTCTGTCTACATGCTAGAGAGGGTGGCTGAAGCTACAATAATAACTCCTTTAGCCAAGGAGTGATTATTTTATTTTTCCATTATTGTAAATGGTGCTCTTTTCTCCACCACTTTGAGAATCCATGATTGCAAACGAAGGTTTTCTGAACAAGAACGTATTGCTGCTTAGGATGGAGGGGCTTGCTTTTTTCTTTTATAATAGAATCGAGCGTTTAAAGCAGAGCATAATAATTTAAAAAATCCTTTTTTAAGGTTTTTAGCTAAAATGGATGGGGGGGGTTAACTATAAAGACAAGTTTCTTTGTGTTGTTCAAAATATGATTAAAGAATACTTTTTTATTGAATTTCAACAGTTTCTTAACTTATATTTGGTTACTCTTGTATTGCTTTCTTGTCATGTCTATGCAGGTCAAAATGCCTTATAACACACCAAAGTTTCATTCATGCCAACGTATTAGACTTCAATACAAGCTGTTACAATCAGGTAATGATTTCAGCTGAAAGACAGAATTTAAGAATCTCTGAGGCACAACAGCTCCTGCAACTGTCAGATTCAATGTGACAACTCCCAATACCTTTCAGAGCAAGGTCAGTTATATGTTCATTAACTATCTTTAGCATGTCACGGAGTTTCAACCAGAAGACATCAGTGGTGCCCAGCAATGGTCCTGGCGAGGCTGAAGCTGGGACAGAGCAAAGGCTAGGACATGACACACTGGAGAACTGGAGTAGCCAGAGATCATTCCAGTGCAAGGCCTGGATCATAGGTGAACTTATGAGCCAAGCAAAGAAACAAGAAGATGATTCACACTGAAGAACAAGGTCGGAGCATGCTCCAAAGCCACATTGAATACTGTGAAGCTTGGGAACCTAGGGTTGTTTTGAGATCCAGGGAAGAAGGATATCCTAGAACACCAGGATTAGGAATGAAAAAATTAGGCTTGTACAGACAGTAAAAAAATTCAGAAAAAATTGCCAAAACTCAGAAACTAGACTCTGGAAAGCTATCCAGGCAGACAGCCTTTTGCCCTTGTGTTATCAGAGGCCATTTAATATTCAAAGCATTTGTGTGAAACCAAATGTATTGCTTTGTGCTCCTTTATTTACACATAACATGGTTGGTTGTATGAACTGATCACCTAAAGGTAACAGTTGACCTACTGACTTAGCTAAATCTGATAAAGATAAAATTAGGCATAAGATGTAGCACTCTAGCACCCAAGCATCATAAATGAAAATCTCATTACTCAGTATCTTATTTCATACACTTACAGCCAATTTTAGTGTCCAGGATTTTTCAACATCAGACTCGGAGAGCAATAAACAGCTGAGATTTAGCCATTATACCAGTGAGACCAGGAGTTAGATGTGATCTATAGCCCACGGAGAGTGACAGACACCTCGCTACATCAGACCTCTTGTATCTAAGTAACCTCAGGAAGTATCTGTCCCTGTGGTTACAATACTGATTTAAATGCTGAGTGTTTAAATGTAGATGAAACGAATCTGAGCTTCAGACTGCTCACAGAGCAGTGACAAATGAGGACAAGTTTAAGGAAGGGCCATCTGTGACATTGGCTAACACCGTCTGGTGGTTGCTTGAGAAGATTTCTACTGCGTGTGTCCAGAGTAGAGCCTTGGTTCAATTTTTACAGTCCAGCTGGCAGTGGTTCTATCAACAGGTTTTCCTCTAATATACATACCAATCTTTCCTGTTAATGGCGATTTCATATTTCTTCTATCTTCTAATGAAGGTATTTATTCAATTGCTTGGCAAACACTGATATAAAATGAACATAATTATTTGTAGACTTTGGAACCATGATTTCTAAATGTCCAGCTATCCTGTAGTCTCTTGAACTGTTTTAAAACTCATCATGTCAGAGTATGTAGAAAAAACTGGATTTCTCTGCCTGGATAAGGCTTGTAGGAGATTATGCAGTTTCTTCTTATGTTTATTCGCATCCCAAGACATTTTGAGGTCTTTATCACAGACATGTTTATTTCCATTTTTCTTATATTAGTCTCAGATTCTTTTATGATTAGTGTCTTGCTCTAATACTGATTAATGAAAATGTAGATCTTCTAAAATAATAAGCCACTAAAAATGATAAATCATGTTGTTTTCAGAATATCAAAGAGAAAGTATACCGCAGCTGGCATTGAATTTGCAGGAGTAATCCTCTGATGTGCTTAGTGCTTAAACTTTTGTTAAATTCATTGCGAATTGTTAAAACTAAGTGTCTAGCTGGAGCTACTGAGTAGCTATACCTCTTGTACAAAACAAATGAAACAACAGATAATTAGTGAAATTTCAGAGTGGAAAGGGTATAACACAGTTGTGAAAACAATGGTTTGAGTCCCCTTCAGTTTGTCCAATCTTGAGCCCCTAATAACGCTTTTTAAATAGTTGCTATATTTTGTTGTTATTATTTCACTTTTATAATTATATTTCAACAATTTTATATTTATTTTCTTTTATAATGCAGGTAGGTCCTGCTGCCCAATGAAATGTGCTGCCCAGTGAAATGAGTGGTACCTAATTTGGTACCAGTCTGATGCTGGTACCAGAATCATTTTGGAAGCCAGTCTGGGACTGCTTCCATTTCAGTGCAGAACACACACAGCTCATCGCTGGACCCAACTCATTTTTCGTTTTATCTTTTCTTTCAGCACAAATTCTCTCCCAGATGATGAAAATAACATGGAATAGTAATAAGAGTCTGATCAATATCTCAGTGCAATACCTCAAAGGTCTCATCCTAGTGAGGAAAAGCCTCAGAATGAAGTATCCTAATAAAAACCTTTTTAATCCCTCAAAAATAACAAGTACAAAACCCTGACAAAAGCACTTTTTGGTGGGAACACTGAAACTGAGAGCAGGTATTTCTGAACATCAGTTAATAACTTTTCTTCAGATATGTCATTACATTTTCCCTAGAAATTGCCCAGTTCCTTTGGATCATTTCCAGTCCTTTTTGACCTACAAGGTGAGCAGTACAAAGCAAGTTTTATAGCACAGTAGTGGCGGAAATATTTGCTGATATTGGCTGGTTGAATGCCACAAAGAGGCAGACAGAAAGACTCTTTGAAACAAAGTCTTCAGATTTGCTTTGCAATTTTTCGTGCATATGTTGTCAGTTTCCAAGACTGTGTGTACAATGGGACAAGGTCCAGGATATGCATATAAATAATGATTTGCAAAAATATTCTAATTAGAAGTGCTCACCTAGTAACACAGAATGTGTCTAATGACTTGAGATCAGAGTAGGGCAGAGGAAGTTGGCAAAAGCAGGGCTGGATGCAGCCACAAATCAAAGAGGAGAGATGAAAAGCCAAACAGCTACTGCCTGGGAGAGGGAGGAGGAATTATTATTCTCTGTGGTCCTACAAGAAATCCAAGCCTTGAATTTGGAAAAACAAAAGTTTTTCTGAGGAGGGCAACTGCTGGTAAAGAATTAAATGCCCAATATCAGCATCTAAAGTCAGTAAAAGCTAAGGGTTCATTACAGTGAATGAGACGAGGAAATAAATAATACTGAACATTTCAGTTGGTTACATGTGACCATGTAAGAGTCTACCATGGCACAGAGTCCAGTTACTATCTCTGTCCTGGACTTCCTGACCAAACTTCGTCAAGACATATTTTTATTTCCTTTATGCCATCAGTGCACATGTAGTGTTTATTCAAATTAAAGCATCCATGACCGATACAGGAGAAAAGTATTGCTGTTTGGTATGGGTAGGTTTTGGGCTTAATAACATTTTGAAAAATGGGGCTTTAAGTGAGATGTAGCTGACTGTTGTCTATACCAAAAGAAAGGGAAGGAGCTATGGCTCGAGTACTGGTAATTGAAATCACAAAGCAAATATTGCTCAGGTGGAGTAAGCACTGCTGCTCACCATCTGTATATGAGGACAAAGTTCCAGACAACAGATCACGACAACAAATATCACCGCTGAAGGCTATTAGAAAGCTAGGTGAATCTGCATTTCCTTGTTTGTGCTTATCACATCACCTGAATTTAAATTCCAAAGGAAGATCTTAAGGACAAGTTAGACATACCTCTTCCAGATATTATGTAGACTCAGCCATCCTCCTCACAGGTTGGATGGTTTCATTAGCATTTGAAATCTCTTCCATGCCTATTTTCTAAAGATTCTGATTTTTTTATTTTTTTTGATGGTGTGTAAATGCTGAGGAAGACATACACCCAAACCTATTGAAGTCCTCAATAAGAGAAAAATGCATTGACAGCCATTGGGATATGACAATGTGATGCCTCCTGCTCCAGAATAGCTACTTCACAACAAAGGAGTCTCTCTCGCAAACAGCACCACGGAATGACACCAGCCCGTGGAACTGCATGCAGAATGAAGGGGGGTCCTCATGAGGTGAAGGCAAGCACATTGAATGTAAAACAAGAGCGAGGATCAAGTCTCAAAGGGATGCCACAATGTAAATGAGTCCTGATGGAAGATGGACTTGACGTCTCTGAAAATCTCCAGTCAGGGAGAGCAGTGAATTACAAAATAACTACCCTATCACGCCAAGAAGTTCAAGACTCTGCAGAACAGACCAATAACGTCCACAGTTATTTTCATTTTGAAAAACATAATAAAAGCATGTACTTAGTTGTCACAGATATTTATGTCAGGTGGTAGGAGAGAGCACACATGACAAACACTTCTGCTGCTCAAGGCTTCTCTGTGCACAATAAATCACAAAACTTTTTTTTTTTTTTTTTTTGGTGTAAAAGTATATATGGACCTCATGTTACAAAATCCAAATGTTCCTACTCAACCTCTTACTCCAGTTAACGAAATAGCCCAAAATTTATATAATCTGTTTGTAGGAAATGTTTACCTTATACAGTTCTCTGTTCATCTATGAATCATTTCCTAGGAGAATTTTAGCAAAATAGCAGCTCATTACTTGCAAATATGTTCCCAAATATGTGGCGGTACAAACACTCTGTTCAGAAGATCATAGCTGACTTACTTTAGAAACATCATTTAGAAATGACATTTGACTGTCTTTGGTCAGAATAAACACAAGAACTGAAAGAAAAAAAAAAAAAACAAAACAACAAAAAAGCACCCACAAGAGCACAGAATTGCTGGATCTCAGTGGCAGAATGCCTTGTAAAAGGATTCTGGGTGAGAAATTACACACAGTCAGATAGGAAACTGGTGAAATGTGCTGTCAGGAGGGTGGTGGAATGAGTAACATACCAGGAAGGAAGTTAGAAGTTGTGATTCTGAATATGAAAATTCAGAGAAAAATAAAACTATAAAAATTGATGCATAAAAATGATAGTAAGAAGAAAGATTCATAGGAAATAGAAGAAAAACCACTTTCTCTGTTGGAAATTTCCTTCCTGTTCTTTTATATTAGGACTTAAGGACCTTGCTGCAGGTATGAGTAACAGAGCCAACCCTTTTCTAGCCCTCTTAATTTCATTGTTAACACAGCAAGGTGTGTTAAACAAGACTGATAGTCTGAACAATGTTCTTTATGTAGTTGTCAGCCATTCAAACTAGCAGCATAAATGATGCCACATTACTACTCACATAACCCCACTAGCACACTCCAGGATGCTTAGAGGAAAGCCACAAGGAATAACTTGTGATTAACTGGTAAGGCTTGAACTGGTTTGCACATGGGATTTGCCTTCTAACTACAAATGTGAAGCATGTTTATAGAAATAATGGCGTGTTACAGACAATTCACACATATACACAAAGGAGTAGGGTGTATGTGCTAAACAAACTCTTGCCATTCAGCTGTAGAAGGGATGAAGATGAGATCTGTAAATCTGGGCTTCTTTATTCCAGGCTGGAAGGAAAGAGACAAGATGTTAAGGAAGCAGGAAGGTTTCCTGTTTTGTAGGCTGACAGGCATCAGTATCAAATGTCATTGCGTGAATCTATTTTTACTGAGCTAATATATTTTTAATTACACCTGCAAGAATTTCATGGTCCATTAGTTATATGTCTTCTAATCTGCCAAAGCCTGAACATAGGTCAAAACCTAGCATTGGGAATGCGAGAAAAATATGACAGCAAGAATTACAGAAGGCTTATCTCAGTAGCCTGAACAACACTTTCTGTGATTTTGAGAGATTTCCACTTTTTCTGTCCATGCCAAAGGATAAGAAGCAAACAGGAGGTGAAGGTAGAAGTTCATGATTTTGCATTCTGCGGACTCCCTGGGGGAAAATCTGAACACTGTCCTACAGATTGGCAGAGCTAGGATTCACACCTTCAAAGCCGGTCTCTTTTTAATGGATTTGAATTCCACTGGACATAAAGAAATAGTGTCTGCTTCCGCTCTGGCCAAGTGACCCCCTATTACCACTTAGTTACTATGGTTTCTGCAGAGCTGTCCTCCTTGGGTTGGGCCGTACCCACAGGAGGAAAGGAGTATCTACAGCAAATCCAGACAACACAAAGTCTGTCCTGAGTTTTTCAGCAGGGCTGCCGATGTGCCATACTGCCTTATGGAGGAAAGAATATGGAGGCATTTGTTTCATTTCTTTGTAAATCCTGCAATTCAACAGTCTCTGGTTGAACAGGATGAAGTGGGAAGGGGAGAGAAAGGGAACCCAACAGACCTTTTAGCGCTCTTTGATGGTAATAAAGAACAACACAGGGCTAGAGCTGGGAATGAGTCTTTATGACCAAGGTAAATTAATGAACATGGGAGGAGAAGACTAAGGCAAGAGGCAGGGCAGCCTCTTTGTTTCTCCCTCAGCAGGCTGCCAGCCAAACTGATAAACAACAACAGGTTCAAACCAGAACGTTCCAGGGAGTATTGCATTTCACCCCCATCCTCTTACAGGGCTTCCTAAGCCTTTGAAGCAAACAAGAAATCATTTCCCCTTGTGTTTTCTAATTCTGAGCCACCAGAACTGCAGAGACAGGCACTTAGTTAAAGATGGTCCTCCACAACCACACTTATTTCAGCTGCAAATTGAGGACAGAATTATATGTTGATTCATTAAGCTCTTTTCCTTGCAGATTCTGAGCTGTATCGGTTCTATGGAAGAAGCTCACATACAGTTGACACCAGCTGTTCAGCGGGGTCCTTTCAAAATTCTCCACTATATACTCCATATATATACACACACACACAGAGCATTTTCCTGCCACCCCCTCACCTGCACCCCAGGAATCTGTAGTGGCTTTAAAGAAGCTTTGCAGCAGCCTGCTACCGCCGCTTTGCTACAGCAGCTGACTGAACTGACTGCATTATAGATAGAGCGCAAACACGAAAGCTTGTCAGTACTAGTATTTAGTGCAAAGCCTCAGTATCAAGGGTATGAGTCTGAGTTCCTAGAGCCTCTGCAGCTGTCAGCCTTCAAACGTGAAAATGCAGATTTGAGTCTTAAGGCATAAGCACCCAGCTAGGAAATGTTATTCCATTACATAATAAAACCTATATTTGCTATATTTAGAAGAGTCAATGATTGTGATGTATGGAGTAAAGCGATTTCTAAGTCACAGTCAACACATACACTAACTCAGCTTTTGATTTTAAGACTTAAGCACCCAACTGGAAGATTATATTATTCATATGCATAATAAAATGGCATCTATGTTTAGGATAGTTGATTGCATTGAGACATGGATCTAGCAAGTTCTCCCTTGGAGAGAAGGCATTTTTCTGTGCTTCCGAACACATGCTTTGATCACATATAAACTCATCAATAGTGTTTTTTCTTTTGGGTTCATTTTGAACATTTTCTCATTTCCCTTTATCTTTATCTTCTTAGAGAATGAATCCCATGTCCATATAGTCCTGGCTCTTTCTGTTCCTTGAGTGCATTCTTACCAAGTGTATTATTAAGTTAATAAGGTTTAACTTCGATCCTTTTTATGAAAAAAACAAGCTCTGTGCTCAATTTCCTCCTATTTTATGCTTTTTCAAAAGCTTCAGCACTATGAATAAATTTATTACCTCTCCGATATTCACCTCTAGCATTTACACTATGAAATGTAGCAGCATTGACCAAAGAATAAGCTTTTCTAGTTCCTTTCCATCTAGGCCTTTTTTCAGGAAAGAAAAATAGGAGCAATATGATATAGTCTCTTTCCCTTGCAATGAGCATTTGCATGGATAATACTTATGAATTCTAATGTGAGTTACACATTGTGCGGAATGACGTCACTATTCAAAAATGTGCCTGACAGAGCCTGCCCAGAAGACTGATCTCTGTTTAATAGACATAGAGAAAAATGCAATGAAAAAGAAAGCTCTTTAGTCTTAGAAACATTTTAAAACAAAATGAAATACATTTTTGTTTTCAGTTCAGCACATAGAATATCTAAATAATGTAGAACCTTTATTATAAACATTAAGTGAATTCGCTCATGTTTTAAATAGCAATTCCATAGAAGCTGGAAAACTGTTTTTTCCTTGAATAATATTGCCTGCTTCAGACTGTTCCTATGGTTCTTCACGTGGGGACAATTTTGTGTTAATTTGGTGGTATACTTCTTCATTTGGAAGATTTTCCCTTAAGCATCATTTCTAATATCAGCTGTCTCTTATTTTGTTTATGCAAGCACTTTCTTAAGAGGGATGAGGCAAATAAGAATGAAAAAAAAAGGGGTAGATATTGCCATTCAAAGGAAGTAAAAATTCCAGAAAAGATTAAGAGAGACAAGAAGAAAAGAGAAAACAATAAAAAGTTAAGCTCTTAGTAAAATCTGAAAGCTGGCCTGAATATATAGTTAAGAAAGACGCACAGCTTACAATAACAAAGCTATAAAATATGCCTAAACATTTTGAAGAGGGCTCAAATCCTCCTATTTCAGGGATGGCTTTATTTATAACAAAGAGGAGAAGCTAAGTGTATGTTTTTCCAGAGTATGTCCTTCTGTCACTGACTGCTGATGGGATTCTTTCAAATTCCTCTGTGGCACAGAGCAGTGAGAGCCAGTACACAAGACTAGCTGGGCCACCAGCTGTCTTAGCACAATAAAAATACCTACTTTGCTATGGAGTTGATCTGAAGCAACACAGAGGGAATTAAAATGAAGGATGGAAAATAGTATTCTGCAGGGAAAGGATGGAAATATTTCAAGGGTTATTGCTGAAGGGCAATTTTCCTTCCAAAATCAGAAAGAAAATATTTGTAGGAAATATAAGGCTTCTAATTCCCACTGAGCTCAGTGGGACCTGTGACATGGGAGCTGATGCTTCTCTCAAAATGTCAGGATTATTGACATTTCCCACAGAGTTCCCAATTCAACAGAAGCTATGACTTCACCCAAAGGCAAGACATTAGTCTTATGCTTACTAGTACATGAAAATAGCTGTACCATATAGCTCAACACCTGACCTCAGCTCCCTGGTAGCAATAGTGGATGCCGAGACAGTGATACAGGAACACATCAAAAATAAAGTAACTTCCTCTTCAGAGTATTTTCCCACTCTCCAATGATTTATGACTTAGGAAATTCCTGGGCCAAAATATTAATTTTGTAATTGTTCCCGCTGTGATTTTTCCCTCCATGAATTTGCCTAATTGCTTTATTCACAACATCACATGGAAAGTTGTTCCACAGTTACCCAGCATGAAGCTGTATTGTCTTTTGTTTGCCTGGGACCTGGCATCTAGGAGTTTTACACAGTAAATAAGAGTCAAGACAGTATTTTCTCATCCCCCTATGGGAGCGGGAAACTGCAAGACCAAACTGACCATGAGAATCTCTCTCGTTGCTCAAACAATCCCCCTTCCAAAAACGCCACCTCCCAGGTGTACTGGCTTGCCATGGCTTGGGAAGTGAAGTAGCTGGAGTAAAAGGACATATAAGCACTTCAGAAATTCTGATGCAAATACACATTCATTTTAAGGAATATATGGAGTGTATAATACAGGAATGACACAATATATCAAGAACTAGATACAGCAAGACAGTTCCTTTATGGACTGTTGTGGACTGAGTCAAAGGATACTAGAGGGGGACGGAACCGAGGCAGAATATTTTACCGTTTTGTGTTTGGAAGATTTCCTTTTCTCCACAGCAAACTCTTTTTCAAGACCGTGGAGGGTCCTTCCTTCCATCAGCCACCTTTCTGCCTTTGGTCTCTTTCTCTAGGCCAGTGAGTTACTCCTTCCTTCTTTTATAATCCTCTGTAATAGCTCCCTGTTGCTCAATGTCACCTCATGATCATTGCATAATTGTTTTTACTCCCTTTTAATGAGTTTACCTCAACCTCATTCCAACTTTGGTTGCCCAAAGACAATCACTGCTTTTTCCACTCTGAACTTTAACCTGCTATTAATAAGAAAAATCAACATAGTAGGTAGCTTCCATTCAGAATGAAGCTCGTAGTTTAACAGTGATATGGGAAGAGTCCCAAATGACATCAAAGAGAATTTGCCAGCTGAAGATTTTGCAAATAGTTGCAAGTAGTAAGCATTTAGATTAGATATTTTTGATCACTCTACTGACCCCATTGTGTCTTGTATTTTAGAAGCTAGAAAAGCTGTCAGAGAAGCAGTGTATAAATGCAGCTCTTAAAATTTGCATTTATGTAACTAATAGAATTATTCTGAGTCCACTTGTAATTCTGTGTTTCTTTCATAACATAGGAAAGCAACAAGAGAGATAATTCTGAAATACTATGAAGTCTGAAAGGGAATCTGAGATGTATTGAAAATAAAAGAAAAAGAAGCATGCTGCTATTAGGTTTATGAATAGCCCCCTGATCTAAAGATGTTAAACATCGTTAAGAATGTCTGGGCTCAGAGACAGGAGGACTGAGAGGACTCATTCAACAGCCTGGCAGAACACAAGCTCATCTAAAACAAAGAAATAGAACAAGATTAGATAGCATACAAGGGGAGAAAAATAAGGTAGTTTTATTGAGGATATCTTCTAAAACTTATCATTTGTTTAGCTTAACAACCTCTTTGAAACCACGATGTAAATGTCAGGACTGTGGTGATTTCACAGAAACATTTATCCCAAAAAGCCAGTGATAAATACCCATGTCACCCTAGCTTTTTCTTTGCCCTGCACTCATTACCATACACCATTTAAGTGCTTTTCTGTAATGCGTTTACTAAGGGATGGTCACTTACCAAATGTAGTTCATTCCCTCTCTCCTACCCTCGAGGACTACCGTCTTTAGGCAGAGTTTTCTTCTCGGTTTATGTGCTCTTACATGTCACTATTTGCACCCAGGAGTCTTGGGAATGAATTCAATACAAATAGGGCAAGAAGTCTTTCTCTCTTCGTGTACATCCCATCACAGAAGTACTGTGCACTTTCCACGGGAAAGATCCAGCAGAAGTAGGGCTATCTGGAGTCCATGGGACATCAGATTGCTTCCAGGACAAACCTACTGCTTATTGCCCAACCACAATATAAATACAAGGATGGATTTTTGTACCCTTCCAAAATGATCTGCACTCCTAGACAGGGGAATTAATGTTCTTCTGGGACACCATCAGCATGGCAGAGTTTGAAATTAAAGTTTGGTACATTGAAATGGAATAATTAAACTGTGTGTTCTTCATAACGGAGCTTCAGCACTGAAACCTGGGAAACCAAAAAATGGAAACGGGAAATAATATGCACATCTTGAAAACCTCCACTATTACATTCTGTGGTGTGGTCAAAGGGAGAAGCGGGACTGAAAGATCTTCTAGACCTCAAATTATATCCAAGGTAAACTGAAGTGAATGATAACCACTGTAGTTACCATTAAGAAATATTGGGGTTATTTGTGTCTATGGTTTCGAAGGTAACAATAGCCCAGCATTGCGTACAAATCAGTGGCCACTACCAAGAACAGAGGATGCATTTACCTTATTAGATGGTGGTAAACATGGTAAACAAAATGTACACACTGACATAAGGACTCGTTTAACTATAACAAACTGGTGTTAATGATAACATTCTCATCTGCAGTTTGAGAGCTAGCTATGGACCTGCTTGACAAAATATTCCTAATATTCAGAGTTAGGGCTTGTCTACAAGATAAAAGTGTGGAGAGAAAAAAGCACCAGGAAATAATGTTAACTGAGATGCCTCTCGTAATCTCTTCACACTGAATGGCACACAGTAGCTTCATCCAAATAAACAACTGGCTTTTACTTCACTGCAGTTCATAGCTTGTTCATTAGAAGAATTAATTAATGAGTTAGGATTTGGGGTGAATGTTTCCATTCCTCTGGGCCTTATGCATTACAAAAGTGTCCGCTATAAAACAGGGCACACATCCTACTTCAAATGGCCTCCAAGTCCTCTTAGTGTTAGAGTAATATTTTCTGATGCTTATTGGTCTGGAAAACCTTTGCCACTTATTCAGAAACATGGACAAAGAAATCCTGCCTTGTGATGTGAGAGATTTCCTGGAGCATAATATGCACCTTAAATTGTGTTTTTTACACACTGTACATTTGCTTTGCCATTAATGGCATCATGCAATGAATGTTAGGCATATTTGAAGTCAAAACAGTGCTGGTGGTAGTTAAGAGTATTCATTATATAGGGATGGCTTTTTGCTGCAAGATATTTTTATTACTAGGCTTGAATTGACAAAAGTGATTTGTTAAAGCTTTCACTGATATAAAAAAGTGGCTTGCTGAGATCTGTACTGAAGGAAAAAACCAAACAACTTGCTAAAATGTCTTTGGAGAATGCATACTTTGCTGAAGTTTTTTTCTGGGGACAAATGCCCTGCTAAAACTCATACTGACTAAAAATGACGTGTATTGACAAAGTGAATTAATTTTTTGTACGATCAAAGCCATTGAATGCTCCACTGTTCATAAATGTAACTTTTCCATTAACCTGCCACAGACATGATGCAACCACACAGCACGGGATTGGATGGGGCACAGGGAACTAGTGTTAGGGTGGGACAGAGCAGCCAGCAGGGAAGCCAGCCATGGCAGAATAACCATTTTGGACACAGAGTTCTCTTGCTTTGATACCTGATTTGCAAAATCTTTGAAACCTGTGTTTGTAATGGTGATGAGGCATCTGTAGCTTTTCATGTCCTTTTACAACACAAGATGCTATAAAACCACGGGAATTGAGAAATCCGTCTGAAATAATTTTGGAGCCCACTACTCTTCTTGGTTTCAGACCCAGTTTTTGGAAGTAGTTTTTGGAAGCCACCATCACCCTGCTAAAGTAGCACTGGTGTAAATGTTGCATTGGTGAAAAACACCACGGTCTTGCATGTTCTGTTGAGTTTACCAAGACATTTATGCTACCTTTCCTGTATATAAGCGACCTATGGTTACATTGGTGAACTCCTCTCTGAGAGAAGAGAATGACTGATTAAGCCAACACTTTATATTTTGTTAATAAAAACATGATAAAAGGCAAAGAATCTGCTGCTGAAGTTTTAAGAGCTTTCTATGTGGTTTATATTGACAGAATATTCACTCCATGTGTGTAAACTCATGCTGTAGGTGCTCTGTATCCAGTAGGCCACATGGCCCCACTGAACTTCTGGTCCCTTAGATGAGATACCTCTCAAACG
>VYZM01011569.1:215838-232470 GCA_013398915.1 Dromas ardeola | reverse complement strand
AAGTAGAAATCAACTCAAAGGAGTCATGAGAAGGAAACGTATTAGCTCCTCAGTGCTGGCTCCCTGTCCTGCCTTCATGTTTCAATTAGTTTCGGAAGGATAGGAGAAGTTACATTATAAGCGTAGCCGTATCACAGCCAAGGTTATAAAAAAAGGAACATCTTTCCTATACAGAACTTTCTGCCTTCTATCTCAAATGTTTTATTTAAACCTACGCAAACCTCTGATGCAGACACGTTCAGTTTAAGTTGATGACTTAAATGGGTTCCACTTAAGTTAAATAAAAAAAAAAAAAGCTTAATGTAAAAGGTCAATGAAATCTTTTGTCAGGTTAATTAAGTGACTTACCGTATGAGCAGGTAACACCTCAAACTACTCCATCTAAAACTGCTAAAGCTTATCACCCTCCACTGTTCATTATCAGTTGAGGCAGTCACCAGCCAAAGATTTGTCTAAGTGCTTATAGACAGCTTGATCGTAAAGTCAGCTGGTTAATGTCACTGCTACACCCATTGCCACATTAATAATTTGTCCGTACTCTTTAACTAAACTTATGCAACTCTGCACACAAATGATTCCTCAGCTCCAATCATCTGATTTTCACAGAAGTTCCACACAGCAGTTTGCAGAAACCCACGTAGGGATCATCTCAACACTCCAAGTTGCTTCTCTCCCTCCATTCATAAAAGAGGGAACTTAAAACATCTCTTCAAAGCTAGGTATTTATCTTGTAAATAAAAATAAGTTGCAATGATTCCTTTAAGTGTCTGGTTCTACGAACCCCCTGCTGAAAATTCAAGTTGTTGTATTTGGATCTGTTTTTGATTACTAGCACACTGAAAATCTCCACACATGAAGTCCCACTTCATTTGTTCTTCATCAGCTGTTTGCATAGACGCTAGAATCATTTGTTTATTAGGAGGTACAGAAGACTTATGGCTGGGTGCACATCTGTCCTGCTTTCCCTCGCTTTGCTGGCACACGCATGTAAGCCACACAGCACAGGAACACTGTACCTCATTTTATGGAAATATCTGTCCCACGTATTACCTGCAGTTTTCACCTGGTTACTTCTCAGCTTCTGCTTTTCTTTAAAGAAGGTAGCTAGAAGGCTATTCTTTATAATGACCATTACACTGAGGACCATTACAATGAGGCATCATTGTTTGTCACGCAGTGCATCTGGTGGCATGACACTGATCAGAATGAGTGGAGCCTGGATCACGTAAGTGTTTTTGTCTAGTTCACTTACATTTTCTGGTGTGCAGTCTGTGGAATGCCTCATGTCGTCCTTCCAGGAGCAACAGAAGCTGAAGATCGTTCATTTCAGGCTGAAACGGTTCTTTAAAGATCCTGTAGAAACCTATGAAAAGACAGAGAAATACAAGGCTATGAGTGCAATTCCTTCAGAAGCAAAAGCAGCACAATGTGTGTGACAACATGTGGGAGTAAGTATGGATACACACCAGTATCCTTACTTTATCCCTTTATTCATTGAAGAACAGCAGTCAAATAGATTAGCAGTTTCCTCATAATATGGAGGTGTTTCAGGTTTGTTTTCATGAGAATAATTATCTGCGCCCCTTGCCCCAACAGCAACATTCACTTATTCATAACCAAGAGGCTAAAACACAGAACGCTGAAGTTTTGACTACAGCTTGAATGGTCTGCAGGAGCAGAAGTGCTCGTATGTTGTTAAAAACAAGAGTTCAGTTCAAGTCCGATTTCACAAGCCTCTTCCTGGCTTTATTTGCTTTTTTCTTTTTGAAAGAGGTTTTAATCTGTGCATGTAGGAAACTTTGTCTTGTTGCTAATGTTCCTCTGGACATGCACTGCCATGGAAAAAACTGTCAATAAAAGCCTGAGGTTTGCTGGAGCTTTCACAAACTAGTAAAGATGAAGTCTGAAAGGTACATAGGACTTGAGAAGGGAAAAAGTAACCAAGATTAGTTCACCGAGTTAAAAAATAAGGAGAGGAAGTGGACAGTAACCACAGCCCCATTTCTCCCAGATATCTGCTGTGATGTGCAGACACCTGTCAACAAGCAGATTCTCTCGGGAAAGATCTGACACGGAACAGAATAAATACAGCAATCTCCTCCTTCGGGCTTTTGCCACATGTGGCAACCAAAAAACATTCATTTATGTACAGATGTCTGCATAAAACATACTGGGGATTGTCTGGGATTTTATTAAGAAAGTCACAGTACACCTCTGAAAGAAAAAAAAAAACCCTCTTCTTCCATACAGAAGAGATTCTGTTTTACAAGAGGAAAGCACCTTGGAGTTCAGTTTGTAGAGAAAGCCCACTTGGTGAGAACTTCAGCCTTAAGCAAACTTGAATCCTGGACTGAGGGCAGACCTGAATTTAAACACCCTTGGGTTGAATTTCACTTCTGGGTTCCCCTAGTTCAGGTCTTCCAAGAGTTGAGTCAGGCGCTTTCAAAAATTACATCACATGTGCTTGCCAGCAGTCTAACAAAGCTCTTCCAAGTATATTCATAATTAATGAATATGTGAGGTGGTGTCAGCTTTAATGATCTCTGACTTCCTCAATCTCTATTTATTTTCTAAGGCCTTCCCTCTTCAGTGACTCACTGTCATCCTATTAAAAAAAAAAGTTTATAAATGGGATGTGACAAGGTGAAATAGAGCCTGAAGTGATGGCTATCGTATGTGAATGCACTGTGCAACTCTGCAGCTGCAAGCACATAAGGGAAGCTCTGATAAAACCCTAAAATTTATTTTGTATGCAGAATACAGGAATGATAGGGATTTCTTTACTGCTACCTTACTGACCCCAAACTTTTGCGAACCTATTTATTTTAAATTCCTAAGCCCTGTGAAACAGAGCTTCAATTACAAGCACATATAGGCCTCCTCCTAATAAATCCCATTCTGAGGGGTTTTTCATAAATGGATCTTAATGGATTTACCTTTTTTTTAATATATATTTTTATTTGGAGGGAGGGGAATACTGTATGTATGAAATATAGAAATGTACTAGTCAACTGATCAATGTTGTTTTTTTTTTAACCTACCATCCTTTCAGGATTTTACATCCTTAAAAATAATCAAAATGCTTCCCCTTACACATATCAAGAAGCAAGAGAATTTTAGGGTAATTCTGGAAACAACAGGAGGCTTTCACACTCAAAACAAAAGAAAAACAACAAGCAGCTCAACATCCACAACAAAGTAACTGCTTATACAAGCAATAAAGAGTCAATACCTGAGCAGCAAACAGCAAGCTTGTTTCAGCAAGAAATGCTTTCAAAATAGACTATTATGGAACATGATAACTTCTCAGGCCAGGGAAACTAGATTCTAACTGCTGCCTCTTGAGCTCTGAAGCACCTTGTCATTATGCACTGGAATAGCAGTATAAAGACTTTAGCCTACCAATAACCTTACAGGTACTAGAAAAGGGATGCTCGTTGAAGGATAAAGGCAGGACACTGCTCCTCAAACTTGTATTTTCTTTTTGCAGGTTGAATTTAACAGCAACACTGTATTGATTCTAGGAGGGTTTGAAGTGAACATTATGCAGATTTTGGCCTAGGCACAGCAGCACCAGCCACTTGATTTAAAGAAGAAAATCCCCTCCCCAGATTCTTAAGAAATACTCAGAACTTCCAGCCAGAAAGCTGTTGAACACTATCTGCCCTTTTTCCAGTCTAAACAAAACAGAAGGGAAATTGGTAAGGAACCTACCTGCATGTGAAGAGAGGTAATAAAGAACACAGGACTAATTATTGCCCTTGGCCAGCTAGGGCAGAACAAGAAGTTTATTTGCCTACAGTGTTGCTGCACTCTGAACAAAGAGCATTGTGGGGTTTCATATTTGTCACAGATTCCTGCACTTGAGTTTATACGTTAAGAAGCAGGCTAGGTTTCCCTACTCAGTTATGTAGACTCAGCTTTGTCCAATCTGAGCATTAGAAATAAACAGAGATAACATAACAGATCTGAACCTGTACCCCGTCTAAGCTTTTGTACCAGAACACCCAATTCCAAGAAAATGTCAACTGGACAAAACTACATAAAATGGCCTTCTTTTTGCCCCATTCTGCTTTTTGTTACACCTGAGCAATTCCATTTTAACCAAGGAAGTAACATGCATATAATTGAAGACATAATTTCGCCTGAAGGTCCTCAAGTATCAAGAGACTTAAGAGTGTGCTGAGCTTTAACCACATGGTTAAATACTTTGCTGAGCTAAGACTTTAATGGTTCTGCTGAAGCTATACCAACCACTACACACCGGTGAAATGGGGTGTGTAATTCAAGTAGTTTAAAGGTTCAAGTATGTGGACTTGCATTTACTGCAAAACATAAAGGTGCACCCGAAATAACTTCTGTAAACAAAATATGCAAAGCTGACCACAGAGTTCTCAAGGTCTTTGCAGAAATGTCCCTGAAATATATATATATGATTTTACCATTTGAAAACAAGACGGCTTTGGAGTAATATAGTTTTGTTGTAAGAATATCCTATGCCTTTCTGGTATAAATGAGATTCAAAACCAACACCGCAGCTGAATTTAACATTCAGCAACTTTTGCTTACATCTTTGCACTCTGTGCTAGCATGCTGGAATAAAGATATTGTACGCTCTCAAAACACAGTAACACATCATCCTTACTACTATAAATATCTGACAGAGGGAAATTAGGTCCCTTGCGCTAAGAAAATGTCAAATTCTCCAAAGACTCCATTTCACTAGTCACTAAATTGGAAACCATATTCAGCTGTACCGAAGCAGGAAAAACCTCGAGAGCCAGAAAGCAAACATAACCTCTTGTGGAGGCACAGTTGCTCCTGATACATTGTCCATCACTGCTATTCAAGACCCAGATTGGCCAAGACGGGTAAGCACATAATTTAAGTAAAGATAATACCCACCTCACACATTTACAGGTAGGGTTATAACTGAACATCCTCTTGAAACATAGCCTAAGTGCTTGGAGACTGCTTAGTGACAGCTCATTTGCAAAATACAGTTGATTCACCACCACAGAAAACAGCTCGTACGTTTCTAGTACACAAGATTTCAGTTCTTCATGCAAAAAGAATACTGACTACAGCAGGCAGTCATGAAACCTATCACATCTCACTAAACAACCTCATTCTACCACCTCATCATCTCATTAAATCTCAGATTATTATTATTTATTCAGTTATCATTCATTATTATTTCAGGGGGTACTCAGGCTTTACCAATAGATCAAGGAGACTTTTAAGCTCACAGCATTAGGATTTTTTTCATTTGTCTTGAGCAAAATAATTATGGAAAGAAATCTCTTTATTTGACACCAAATGTTTATTTAGGGTACAAAAAAACGGAATTTCAGAACTATGTAGCTCTTCCTATCTTTAATCCTGAATAGGAATTAAGCCCCTGAAAAATACACTAACAAAATGAAAAACAAATAGTTTGTTTAGTCTCTGTAACAGTATACTACAGCCACTTTTATGTTGGGTGCCACAGTATTTGTATAATGGTCAATGAGTACTACTTCACCCCAAACCTAGGAAAAATACTATGCATGTTACTCATTAACATCAGGTGTCTCCCACGTCTCTTTCAGTATGAGTATACAGATCTGCACATTCAGGCTCCCAGGAGCTGCTATACTAAAAATACAGTACAGCATTACTAGGTGACAGTAATAAAAAGGAGGCAATAACACTATACAGTATGTTCATAATAAAAATTTGCACATGTGCAAATTCACATAATTCTAACTTATTTTACTCTGCCATTGCTACTTCAAGTACCTTTCTGGGACTCAGGACTTACAGAACACACATGCAATCTGTACTTAAACAGGAGTCCAGCCACTCGGGTGAATTTTGTCCTGAATCGTGCTCTGCTTAGTCTGGTTCTCAGTTTCTTCCCTGAAACCTTAATGAATGGATTTCCCATTCCATCCAAGGACATTCATTATTACAGTTTACGAGTTAGTTGTGCTTCACTCCACACAACTAGTTTGCTCCTTTCCTGCAGGCATCTTAATTCCTAATTTCCAGCAGGCTAGGCCAAATGAAAATCACTATCAGCATGGTTAGCATTTGGAGTTTTAGTATTGATTTATGCCTTGGGTGAAGAGGTTAATTAAATGTGAATTTTAAGCCGACAACATGATTAGGGGAGTGAGGAAACCTGAATTCATGAATACTTCCAGAGCTGTTAAAACCATTTAACATGAACAACGACTGGAAAAACCCTGCCTGTTACTGGCAACTGAATTAATGTGATTCTGAAGACTTTAAGAGAAATAACAGGCGGTCTCAGTTATTCTACTCCAGCTGGATTTTTTGTTTTGTGTTTATATTGATATTAGCACTGAATTTAATTCTTTATGGAAACTTCTCTTGGAAATTCTACTTTTGTTTCTTGCCTTTCCCTTCTTTTTCTGTTTCAACAACTAATCCTAGAACTGTATGAACTATTGGGTATACAAACGTTGAACCCAGTCTCATCGCACACATTACATGCTCTAGAACAAGCTACTGAATTACCTTAACTGGAAGACTTTGAAAGATCCCGGCCATGGCTGCAGCTGACATACGCTCAGCAAAGCCACAGGAACTGTATTTACCCATTTATTTTAGAAGGAATTCTGCTAAGATATTCTACCTCCACTGGTGGTTGTACATGGAAGTTCCACTGCTTTAAACCAAAGCCTGTGCTCTTGGGTTAAAACACAACAGGAAATTACTTTTTTTTTATTATTTTTTTTTAAGCTCATGTAGTCTTTCCTCTCCTAGGTCTAGTCTGTTTTCTTGTTGCATCTTTACAGAAAACATACAAGAGTTTGCTTTCATTCAAGCAAGGAGAAAATTCTATTTAACTTGAAACGCTACTCCTAAAAGGAAGCAGTAAGCTGAAAAATACCTAGAGGTGGGAGAGGAATGAAACATATAAAGCAGCAACACTTCTTGTAAGAGACATATACCCTGACATAGTAAGATTCAGCACTGGAATCCAAGTAAGATTCCAACTGCAGAAATAAGAGAGGAACAGGGTGGGAAAAATAGCAGTGCAATTGCTGTTACTGCTCTGTTACCTCTTGCCATACAGACTTTTCAGTCAGTTGACCAGCTCAGTAAAACAGAAACAGCACCGAGCTCTGCTTTGGCAGAGAGAAGGATTCCTTCCGGACCGAATCAGACTAGCTCTCATCTCACTTGGATTTCTCAACACTACAGTTTGCAACACAGGGGCATTTACAGTTAGTTAGGAAATCAATCACACTTAACAGTGTTCACTCTGCACATCCCACGGCAAACGACCACGTTCCAATTAAAATGATCCATCTCACTATTTGTTTAAGACTGCCCTTGTCTTTTCCTCTCCATCTGTCATAGCAGACCATTACTAATAACAAAGGGCAAAGAAAAGGCCAAAACTGGTTATTTATGCAGTACATTGCCTCAACTAATGGACAGAAAAATGTGCTCAATTGCCATTTCTTTTCCTCCCCACCCCATATGAAACCATAGGCTTGGGGAACTTCTTTTATTAGCGCTATATCTGCAAATCTCTTTGGAACGTGCATGACAGCTATCTCCAATGAAGTGTTACGTTCAGTCTTTGCCCTTGGCATACTGTGCATGTCTTGATAGAAAGACAGAGATCATGCCTGAACCACTTTCAAATTTGTAACAGGCTGTTGATATTTGCTTTCTGGTGGCTAATGAGGGAAAAGCCAACAAAACATTACTGGTTTGGTTATTTTTTTTTCAATTCCCTGTCCTCTCACATCAGGGCTGCTTATCTACTATTTTAAAGGTTAAACTGAGAAAGATTAACCTGTGAATAGTCAGTGTCTGATTAACTACCAAAAAATGAATACTTGCTTTGATTATGTGTAAAATGAGAGGCAACACAAACAGCGCCAGCATGGACAGATATAAGAAAGCTTGAGCCCTTCTGCCAGTTTTCCAAAATGGTGATATAGATCCTTTAATGCAGTGCTGTGTCCAACCTAACAGAATCTTAGCAAAAAAACACCAGGATCAAACCAACGCCTAACTCGTTTTCTGTTTGATCTTGTAATTTGCCAGTTTTATGTCCACCCAGGTGCGCTCATTGCCATACAACACCAGATACCAGAATTCCTTCTAAATCAATTGCCCGAGATCCCAAAAGCAGTTTACCAGACACATTAGTATGCCGTGCTACCGCAGCTGGACTGCTGAACCAACGTACATTTACAGCTTGTTCAAGGACCCCCTGTATCACCATGTTAACGGTTCCCAGTCTTACACACTCAATACAAAAGCCTCCTAATGTCTCTAGTCAGTAGCTTGAAAGGACAAAACATTAACTGAGTATGGCATGACATAGAGTAGATCATGAAGCAACTTAGTCTTGGCAGCAGGAAAGATGTTCCTTTCCATTCAAGTGGAGATACGAGGTTGGTATGCAATTTTCTATCTATGAATGCATATAGAAAGTTCTGGGTTTGAGACACTGAACAACTGGAGGAAAAGGAAAATGCACGGGGATGTTAAGCAGCAGTACTTTACCATGAGTCATCCAGATTTTTTTTTGGCAGAAGCAAGAGCTTTTCTCACTCTGTAACAATTAAGAAGCAATAAATATTATGGTTCCAAAAAAATGTAACATTACTACTGACCTGTGCAATGTAAGTGAGATAAATATCAAGCCCATCATATTACACCAAACGTTAGTTTATTTTTCATCGCTTAACAGATTATTTTGGAGCGACTACACCACTCTTCACTGAGGGTGCAACAGGGAAACACAGAGCGAGTGCAAGAGCACAAGGAAACACTTTTTTACTGTGAGGGTGCACAAGCACTGGCACAGGTTGACAGAAATGATGCGGAGTCTCCATCCTCAGAAATATGCAAGAGCACAGAGGCCATCTGGACATCGTCCCGAGCAGTTGGCTCAAGGTGGCCCTGCCCGAGCAGGGGATTGGACAAGGTGACTTCCAAGGGTCCCTTCCAACCTCAACCGTTCTGTGATTCTATACACACAAACGTGCATGTGTACACAGGCACATGTGGACTGTATATATATGAACATTAAAATACGTGTACACACACATACACCACCACTCCCCAAGAATTCCAAAATAAACAGCCTGTGCACTGGCACTAATCCGGAGCTACTACACTGTAATTTTATGCCACAACAGTGCACGGAGATACAGTTCTCCACCCTAATTATACATTTGCTGCTTCTGTAATTTTGTGTAAATACAGTAAGATAGCAGCCGTCTTGAGCTTCTTATTTCTTCCAGGCTACTTTTAACAGTCCTTTGATATTTAACTACACACCACACATTCCTTCTACAAATTAAGTGTCTTATTTAATTCAAAATCCTACTTCCTTCACATGGCTGAAATTTGCAAACAATGGTTATTGTTTTCTCTTGTGCTCGTTTTGAAGGATGGTTATATTATTTGTTGTGAGCAATTTATCTACCCCATTTAGCCCTTGTTTTCCCCCCTCACTCTACAGAATAAATAAGGTTTGATTTTATTAATTTGCTTTTCACCCACAACTATTTCATGAACATCATATTAAAACATTATTTGCCAAATGATGTTCAACTTTTCTTAGTTCTTTTACATAATGTTTTATCTGAGTCTGTTCATTACTTCTCAGTTATTTCCTGGAGTAACCACTTAACTTACAAACTAGGTGGGTTTTTTCCCTATTACCTGATCAAATAATTCTGGGCTTTAAAATCACTTCTTTGTCCAAAAAAATTCTTGAATACATGCAATCATGCTATTTCATGAATAATATATTAAAACTTTGCAGAATACTTGAAAAATAAATCCTGGAAATACACACAAACTTATTAGTGTGTTTTCTCCTTCTGTCCATGATCTGTGTGCAAAAATTTCTCACTGAAATATGAAGAAAATAAAAGGATTGCAAATAAGGGAAACATGTCTACAATAAGTTACATCTAGAAAAAAAAAAAACAACAGACTTTGCTAAGGCTGTAAGCACAGTAACTGCCACAGTATTCTTTGAAGTTCATATTGATTTTAAGTTCCTAGTCTGGGCATGCAGCTTTCATGCTCAGAACATACCTACTTCAAATTTGGAAAACTCGTGTTTGTTACCAGCATTCCTTTCCTTCCCTCTATTAAAATATTGATCCTTTACAGCTCATCCATGGTCTTCGTATGTTTTCACATTAAAAATGAAACAGATCCGATTTTGACTTCATAAGAGGAAAAGAGAGCAAGTAAGATCGCTCTTGCTACAGCTTAGTGTACATACAAGTCTTGTATCAAATTTAACTGTAATATCAAATCATACCAATTAAACTGGCATAAAATGTTAGGAGGATGTCCTTAGTTCAGCCTAGGACAGGCACATTTCAGCCTAACTTTGTTTTATTAGGGATTAACTTTCTATGCCACTTTAAAAATGCATAGAGAAAGGTTAAGTTATAAGGTTCAATGTTTCTGGAAAACAAGACCTGGGAGCTGAAAGCCCTAACATGAAATAGAAGAGACTTTAACTATTTCAAATTAAGGAAAACTCATTTACACAATGACTTACTATGCTTCAGCTTTTCCTGTCAAGCTGGAGACCTCTGCACTAATGTGCTATTTCTATTTAATCTTTTCAAGCAAACAAAATTGTTTATCTTTGCTGAGCCAGATCAGTTCAAACTTATACAAGAGCTGTTCTAAAAATTACGTTCCCTCCACTTCCAGCCCCAGCTGCTCCACAGAAGCTGCCTGACTCTATCCCAAGGGATTCACAAATGTCACCTAAACCTGCAGAGCACTGACCTTTAAAGTACTCTGCTACACTGTGCAACACGTGGCAGTCTGAATAACTGAGACTGTTGATTTTAGTGGGAGGTTAAGTGGAAAAACATGCAATTTTCTTTCTTAGTTGGCATATGCATGTAAATTTGTGTGTTAGTAAGCGCTGATCATCATGAACATACCAAAATTTTTTTCAGCATCCCAAACAAACTTTTGTTCACATCTCTCATGTACAAAAAATTTTGCTGTGCAGAGACCTCTACATTAGGGTCAGCAAAAGAAAAAAAAAATATAGCAGAGGATAAACCGCTATTCCAAAGCGCATACAATTTAAATAGAAGATGAGACAAGAAGTGCATCATGGTGATGCTTTAGGGCAACATTAAAATAGCAGAGATGGATGAGAAAGAGCAGGTTGTAGATGCTTGAGGAATGGGGTCCAACTTTTTAAAAAAATATGTAAAAAATATTCTATTTCCAAGTCTGCCATTGATCTGTAATGGGACCCTATGCAAGACACTATGTGTCTCATTTTGTACCGTCTTGTCTATTTAGACTGTAACCTCTTCAGGGTAGGAATCATTTCTCAGAGTGTAGTTCAGCACTATCTCACACAGTGTGAAAGGAAAGAAGAATATATCTAAGCAGTTCATTTATCAAAACACCCCCAAAATCTCAAAGTTCCAGGTGTTTTTTCCATGTTATGAATGGTGTAGAAAATACCGGTTTTCTGTGTGTCTCCAACATCCATTGAGCTTGCATACTAGTGTGTTAATGTGGTTTTTAGGTTTTGTGGGTGTCTTGGTGGTTTGGTTGGTGGTTGTTTTTTTTTTTTTTAAAGAAATTAACTTTGTAGTTAATTTTAACTTTTTTAAACTTTTAACACATTATTTAAGATAACCCCTTACTATATTTTCTGCAGTCAAAGGCAGTCAAGATTTAAACAAAACAAAAAAACTGAATTAGATATCAAAACACCAACTGTTAATATAACATGAATAGATGACCAAATTGCTCTTGTGACAGAAGCAGTCACAAGTTGTCTACAAGGGTAACAACTTATCATATGTTTTTAGTTTTTTCTTTCTTTACATTATGCTAGTAACAGTGGGGGACGTTTCCATCAGCTTCTGGGTTGAAAAGAAGAAATGGAGCCCATCTGGGTAGGAATTCATTACAAGTCTGATAATGACAGCATCATATGGACGAGTTCACTGTGTGTAATGGAGGGCAGCCTAAAAACATTGGGAACCATAAACACACATCTGAGAAGAAGTGTAACACCCCTAACTAGGCAAATTAACAAAAACAGAATAGTAAGATGAGGCTCGCTCTCATTTCCTTGGTGTGTACACACTCAAAAGGAAGGAAATACAGTGAAAAAATTCTTGAGGAATTGTTTGTGAGGTGTTTTTCAACTGGGTCTGTCCTCAAATACTACTGCTTTTTATCCCCAATTACAATAATAAATGAACATCCTAGATAATTTCACTCCAGGAAAGCATATAACTGGAAACCGATAAACTGCCACAAGTGTAATTTGACCCATAAGATTCAATGAGAATAATTAGGAAGTAGGTGATGACCCACAAGCCAGATGTTTAAGCACATTCAGATACCTCACATCTGCCAAAATGAGGAACAATCTGATCCCATTTCCATATAGATTTCTTAATTCTTTCCCTGAAACACTTGGTGCTAGCACAGACCTGGGCTGGCAGCCTGCACAGACCTCTGCAATGTCAATTCCACAGCCTCTGCTGTAGCTCTGCTATCTGATGCCAATGCTGCATTTTGCTCAAGGTAAGATTTATATGTTGCTTCTGTTGAAAGTAGAACAACAGTAAACAGTTTTCAGATGTCCTCCATGTTAGCAGCAACACACAGAGTAGGAATACTAACCATGACTGGCAAACTTAAGAGGTTTAATTTCCCAGCATATTTATTGATTACACTGACTATCATAAAATGCCCGTCACCTTGACAACAAGGCTTTTATTTACAAATCTGGAAGTGCAGAACGGCATAAAGATACCTATACAGAATGCAACATTATGGGAAATTGCCATCATTGCTTTTTGAAAACTAACTCCAAAAGAGTAGCGTGGGGGGAGAGGCGCAGGAGGACAGAACACCACACAGGAGAGGGATTCTGTTGCAGCATATTGCTTCTTATCATAGTAGGCATTTGTTTATGGATATTTCTGAGAGTTGGTAACCATCTGTATTTAATTAGGAATCAACTTCTCAATTACCTGCTAAATGCCATTGGGTCCAAGAGATGTAAGCAGCACATATAGATGAAGAATATTAACTTTGATTACCTCTGGAGGATGAGGCAAACCAGTGCCAAATTAAAACCAGAGGGACTCCCTGTGGAGCATGACTGGTGATTCAGGACAGGAGAGAGATGCTCTGCAGACTCTGTTCAGACAATGCATGTGGTACTATTAGTTCCTCTGGGACCAAATTTAAACCTACCTATATCCAATCTAAAAAAGAATCCAAGAAAACCTATAGCTCCATTAACCCAGAGCAGCTTACTACCACACATCTATAAAGCTAGGTTTTTTTAAAAGGCACTACAGACAAGGCACCAAAAAAATCAACCTACATTTGAAAACAAAAAATGCAGGTTCTCTTTCCAATGACATTTAAATTTTTCTAAAATGAGAATAATTATGCTAGTGAGAGCAAGATTCAAATGGCATCTAAGCCCTGAAGATCTTAAAGGTTTTTTTGTGTGTGAAGACAGTGTACATTCACACATACATGAAGATTTTTTTTTTTTAGCTGATATAACGAAGCAATCACAACCTGACTCTGCTCCAGACTTACCTCTAGTACAAACAAGAAATCAAATCCACTAAATCTACAAGTCCAGCTGTCAACCCCCCTACACATCAGAACCAGAAGCTGTTCAGTGTGTTATTGCACACATCCTTCCAGAAAATGAAGAGGCTGCTCCTCACAGGTCTGTCAGTCATCTAGTCTGACAAAGTAGTTTCAAACTTGTCTTGTGTCATTTATTAGTCAGCCTGAATCAAAACGTTGTCCTAGGCATCTACGGCCCTTGGGGTTCTTCAGCACTACAGACAAATTGATGCATTATGACAAATATAAGGAGGAAGAGGGACTCAACCTCCAATTCCTCTTTCACAATCGCATACAACGGAGGCAGGTCCAGGAGCCTCTCCACCACATCACTGAATCTCCGAGTTGTACGAGACCAGTATAGTAACAGTACTTACTAAATGATAACATGCAAAAATATCCAAAGCAGCTAAGCAACCTCCCCCACACTAAAAGTGTTAAAGACTAGTAATTTGATTCACAGACATTAGCTGAGTATGAGCTATAGAAACATCTAGTTTTAAAATTGGCAACTCACAAGGCAGTTTTTGCAGGTTTCTACCCTCCCCTTCAGTAATAGGTTTTGTTCATCTCTCACATGCTGTATATAACAGAGTATGCCCTAAAGTTAGAGCTGGTCAAAAAGGATCCCCACCCAGCAAACGCACGAGTTTGGTTTTTGACCATTATTTTAGACTTCTGGAACACGGGTCAACAACAGCTTTACTCTTTTCCCTATTTAAAAAATATTCTTAACAAAAACCCTAATCAACTCCCCAAACTACACCTACAAAATAAAGATGTCTTCAAAATAACCATCAAGATTAGCAGACAAGCTCAGAGAACCTATTTCAGGAGTGTTTGGGTTTGACTTTTAAAAACAGATTTGCCTATGTATTTTAAAGATTGTGTCTCCAAGGTATCTGACCCCATCGTAGTCGTTAGTAAACAAGAATATCCTGTGAGGAAGAAAACATTGTTATCCCTTTACAGACAAAATGCATACAAACATCACAGGAGCACCTCAGGAGTGTACACAGAGTTAAAGGCTGAGAGGATAAATCAATCAGGACCTCACAATACATTCTAGTTGCATCATCACCTCTTCCCTCCAGATGGGACAATCTTTCTAAAATTTAGGGCATTCACATTAGGCATTTGGTTCACGATAATCTCTGTGATATATCTCACCGGTTTACCTAGTGCCATTCTGTACACTAGAAGCTCAGAGCAACAAGGTGGTCTCTTTGAATTTTTACACAACGTTATAAAAAATAACTTCTTGCTGCTAATAGCACGCATGCAGCATCTCTTCACTAAATGCAGAATATTGGTGAGCTTGAAGGGACACCTGCTGGCAAAAGGTGACATTACAAGTATGAAGCATCAGCCCTGTGGTACCTAGTATTGACATAGGAAGACAACCTCAAATGATACCACAGCCTATCATTGTACAAGGATCAACAGTATGGAGGAGATAGCAACTGTAATGAAAGGAATAAAATACTCATTTTGCTTAATTCAGGATTCAGTTGCAATTACATCAGGGTAACCCTATCCAGTTGGGTTATGTGGCAGTCTTAAAACATGGATAAACCAAATATTGCATCTGCAAAGCAGATGTTATTTAGCTAGAACCCGAGTGCATTGCCATACTTCTCATAACAGCCCTGCCAGCCGAGCAAAGAAGTTGAAGCAAAAGACAAGATTCTGCCTCCATAGGAAATGGCCAGAGGTGACTGTGGGAGAAGAGACACACAGTCTCAAAGGCATATATACAGTAGTTCATTTCAACTGGAGTTAGCACGTTTGAGGATGTGGACAAAAAAGGAAAGAATAGGATCTAAAAGAAGAGAGCATGTTAAGAGCACCACTAGGGTATTTGGGCACCTCCCCACACTGCATTATTAAGAGTCAAAGGCTCCAGAAAAACCTAGCCTGTCCTCACCACACACTACGGAATGTGGGAACTTGACCATACCCAGACAGGAGTGAGGATCCCCTATACATATAGAGAACATTTCACATTCTGACAGTGCTTATGCCAGGGGCTAAAAAAAAGCACTGAGTCAACAAACCAGGGACATGAACACACCCTTCGGACACAGCGAACAACTTGCCTCACTAGACTGTTTATGTGATCCACAATACTGGTTAAAAGTCTTCATTTTTCCCCTCCCTCTCTAAAGGTATCAGAACTTTTCTCTGACACAATGCTGTGCTTTGCCATGTTAAAGTGATGCAACATTAGTGAAAGGGTACGTCTCTCCCCTAATTCAGCTTGTCACGCTTGTCTTAACATTTTATACTGGGGAAGAAGCACCTTCTCCATTAGATGCACTGGTGAGCAGACATACCACTGCAGTTAAAAAAAACACTATAACCATTTCTTCTTTTTATCCATTTAAAAGGAGGGACTTTAACTCTTTGAATGCACACCTTTGCCATAAAAGGCCAACCTGCCTCAAAGCTGCTCTTTTACCAGCCTTATATTCCACACTCCTTCTTCTAAGACTCTATTAGCCAGGCTGCAGAAATCCTCTAGATGTGGTTTTGTGCTTTGAAAATAAGAATCCCAACAGATAGCCTCTTGCACTGAAAAACCAAAAGCAAAACAACAGAAGTCATTGCCCATGCTGTAGCACTAAGCACCACCAAAATAACAATGTATCTGGGATACGTAAATGGACAAGTATTTCAGAAGTACACAACACTTCAATTTCATGCTCTCTAGCACTTGCTATCACTAGCAAAAGCATGCAAAATACGTATATAAAGTGACAGAAACATACCCAGACAATGTGCCCTCTATGTGGCTCTGCTTTTGAGTTTTCTTCACGTGTAGCTTCACAAGTGCAAGGACGTGTGCTTGTTCTGGTAAATTATTGGGTATCAACCCTCTTTCATGAAAACAGCAGAGATAAAAGTAGATTTAAGACAACCCTTGTTACCACCTAGACACCCCACATCAATTTCTGCTTTAAATATTTCTCCAACCTC
>VYZM01011569.1:163573-215688 GCA_013398915.1 Dromas ardeola | reverse complement strand
GTTCCAAAAATTTAACAAAAGGGGAAAAAAAAAAAAGTCAAAATAGTTTCCTAAGGCTCTTATTTCCAAATGTAGTTGTGGGGATCCCCCCCCCTTTTCTTTTTTAAATGCAAGCTTTTCAAGTCCTTTTGCTGCAAGCTGATCCTTGTAATTAAAAGAACTGATAAAAAAGCCTTTGTTAAAGGGATCTGTGCATAGAGTTCATTAAAATGTAATTCCCACAAAACAGGACATTTTAATCTAGTTATACTTGGGGAAAAAAGGAAGGAAAATTAGGTATTTTTTTCCCCCTGCATTTATCTGTAGGCCATATGTGTTAATTACAATTTACTTGTCTAAGTGAGAAAATTACACATTAGCAAGTAGTTAACTAGTTATTGGCTCAATTACTCTTCAGAGATTTGGGAGAGATACTCCCAGCTAAGGTGTCCATTCTAGATTGTATATTATTATTTCGCATGTTCTTTAATCTACAGAGAAGTTGTTGAAAGGATTAAAACCATATTAAAAACACTGCTTAAGTATTTTATGTTACACAGAGAAATGCTCCTATAACCATTTTAGAGGTGGGTAAACTGAAGTAGGTGTCACACACAACCAACGCTCCCCACCACATTTGTTATAATTCTGGCTATACATTACCAACACAGAAAACTCTTTTGAGTAAATAGAGCCAGCGTATTCAACGACTGCAAGCAGATGAGTAAAAACAGCACATGTCTTGATATGTAAAAAAGTACAAAGCTGAATGAACTGTGAGTTAATGAGGATACAGCAGAAGGGGACCAGGAGAGATCAGCTGTCAACCCTACGGTGTTTTAGCATCACTATACTTTAAAAAGGGTCACATTAAAAGTTGCTTTTTTGTTTTTAAGTCAAAGGATGCTTCTTGACCAATTGCAAAAGCAAGTGTCTTGAGTCACACCTAGTAATTCTGTTCTTAGTTTCCCCACCTGCGAAACAATAATAGCAATAGTGATCTTGTTCCTTGAGATAGACCGATTAAAATGATTACGTAAGTGTTAGATACTGCTTTTTATAGTCTTTTTCCACACACTTATCAGTCCCTTCATACACATTATGAACCTACACTCATATCGTTCCTAAATAATAGCAAAATTATATTGAATTATTTGTAAATGGGAAACATGTGCATGAAGTGACTGTTATCTGGGAGTTCCTCTTGTCATCTTTACTCCTACTTGGATTTTAATACTGCAAGGACAAATGGAAAAATGGGGCTAGGCAAACATACAGGTCCCTTTTTTGGCTAACCTTTTAAACTTGGTGCAATTGTCCAAATAGGTGGTGCTTACCATGCAGTATTTAACTATTTGTTCTACCATTGAGCCCTTCTATTCACACACACTATGAGATTACTAAAAAGTCATTTTAGCAACAAGAGGAATCCAACTTCTTTTGTAAATAAATCCCAGGCACATCAAACTGGCAGCTGCCACCTCCCTACCTAGTTAAAGGATATTTGGCTGAACTCCCAAGGCAAAAGCAGAGGAGCCATAGCAGCAATTTGGCAGACACGTTCTGAAGAGATGAGCTTAAGGACAATTATGCTAGGAATATAATTCACTTCTGGTTAGTGGAAAACAACTGTAAAACACTGTTTTCCTTATATGTTTCACAGCTAGCTTGTACTGGGACGATTCATGATATATAGCACCATATGGGGTAAAAAGGTCCAGAACCAGCCTAATCCTCAACTGGGGTAATCTGACTCCTTGAAATAGCAACATTTTCTACCAGTTTATCTGTTCAGCATATCAACAGCTTCACTTGATAAAAAACATTCAAAATATCAGACTGGTCTTTCAGAGAAACAGGCTCAGTATCTTTACATGTAAAGTTGCTGGCTTTTTCTTTTCAAGATGCACACAGTAATATTTTTCACAAATGCTATATCCTCAGTCTAACTGGTATGTAATGAACTGTTGATAGATGACAGCAATCATGAGTGACTGCTATTATATCTTATTCTGTGAGTGGCAGAATGAATAGCATGAATTCATTTCAGAGTGAATGAATACCTTCAAAGCACCTTTCATAAAACAGAAGCCTTCAAAGCAGGGTTACCATTTCCAAAGATTCAATATTGCTCCAATTTATTTTTCAGATGGAGGGCCAAGCTCATCCTCATCACAAGCCTTTTGAAGTCAGACACCAGAGTTGACTTTGGTTCACAAATTTTAAATATAGAGGGTATGTCTTCAAAAACAATTGTTACTGTACCTACTAATCGTATTGCATTGTCTGGCACAGAGTACAGTTCTACTGCTGTCAGCTGGCCATCACCCTACAGACAGACTTAACCCATTACTTCACTGTGCTACTCTTCGGATGGATTTGCTGCATGTGTCTAGACGGCAACAGCACCTCTAGTGTTCACTGAAGACTAAGTGAGATTTCCCAGTAGAACAACTGATACCATGTCTTTGTAAGAAGGCAACAACCTTGGCTGAATCACAGGACTCACGTTAAAATAATTTCTATACTCTGCCAAAGTTACCCCCTGGCACAAGAGGCTACCGTTTCATTTGGGAAGCTATGTCCACAGACCCAGCCTCCCAAAGGAAGACAGCATCACTGCAGCGATCAGGCTGCTCAGTCATTCTGCCCCTTCCCTGTACTCATTAAGGTCCTACACATCTTGGACTGTAGCACACAGGATGACGTCACGTGCAATTTCACAAAAGCCAACGGAAACATTAGGCCTAGTGAGATACATGAAATTTGTGCCATTGGCATTATCACACCATAGTAAGAGGAAAACAAAACACAGAGGAACTGAGGTCCTACTCTATAAGGGTGCGTGGCAGAGCTAAACTTAACGCCATGTCCCTAGCTGTCAGTATTTCTATTACAAAGTTTGGACCCTGCAGATGAATTTCCAGGGAATTATGGGCTTTATCCTCCAACACACATCTCCTTATTAAGATGGTACAGAGAAATGAATGTCAGCAGGGAAGACCATTTTCAACAGCACCAAGTATCCAAGTCACTTCTGTCTCCGATGCTAACGCAGATTCTCAGTAACCCTGAACACCAGCCCTAAGTTTAAACACGCACCAGAGCGCGCTCCCTTGGCCTGCTGCGTTTGGAGACCCAAGCTGTACATGATCAGCTACATGTTTTATTAAATGAGCTGCATTTGCAAATTTGGTAACTTCCCACTCCTCTCCTGCAGATACTTTTGAAGTCATCTTCCGACCACTACAGTGAACCAGACAAAACTCACTGGGAATTAGGAAATTTGCCTCCCACCGTGTGTATTGAATCTTAGATGATGAAAATAAATAAATAAATAAGCCCTCAAGTTTCCCTCTGAACTGCAGAGTAAATAATTCTAAAGAGTGGAGCAAGTGGTTTGAAGAGCTTGTTTCACTTGTTCCATGCAAATATCAAGATTAACAGAGAGATTAATTATGTCCCATTTTTCTTCTTACAAAGGATACAGGCAGATTTAGAATAACAAAAATAAACCCTCTGGATTAATATTCATAACACAATGCTGAGCAGTACAAAAGCAACTCATTTTTTATGTAGAAAGGGGGAGAAAACAAACTGTCAAGAGTGCTCCAGAAGCATAAATACATATTAAGTAAGGAAGTCTCACAGGATGCACTTTCTCGGTCTGTTGGAAGAGGGTTGGGGGCTCAAAAAGGGTGTGCAACATGTCATGGTTTCAGGGAATGAAACCAAGTTAAAGAATTCCAAATCAAAATTTGATTTGGGTCACGTCAAAACTTGTATCTGTTCCTATTTAAGTTTTCTGTTCATTCTTATGAGAGCTATAAACTTATGCTCAGTTCTCTTAACAGCTTCAAAGCTCAGGAGGATTTTGTTTTGAGGTCCTCGGGCAAGTTATGTCTATGTTATTAGCTAGTCAAGTGCATTACACAGGGAACACTGGACAAGCAAAAAAGCATCGCCATCGCTGCCCCCACACTTCAGTGATAAATACAAGCCCAATTTTGAAATATGCAGCACTGAAGATTGAAATAAGAAGAGTGAAATGCTGCCTGAGAAACAAACTAATCTTGCAGTTTACAACAGGTTCTGACTGAGGTAGGAAAACTTTGTGAATATTTTTAAATTCCCACTTAACCTAAATATGCACTTATCCAAGAACTGCACTAACGCAACTAATATAATTAATAGATACGCAACTAGTATATCGTATTACGCTGATAGATGCTCTTCTAAAAAGTAACAGCAGTACTAGTTCTTGAAATTCTTTGACAAGCTTTGAATTATTTAGTTTAGAATTAAAAGCCTGTTGTGTTGTTGGTTTTCTTACTGGAGTCACAGTATTAGCGGGACTCTCAGATTTTATTTTCGAGTTTCCAGGCTTCACAAAACTAAAAAAGCTTGGCAACATCAAAATGTGTTATTTAAAATTATCATTATACTTAATATCCTGATCATCAGAGGCACTGAATCATCATTTCTGCATGCTGATCATTTGCAATGCTCTCTTGCGTAGGTGGTTATGTTATTCAGTTCAGGTTTTACCAAATACTGGGTTATTCAAGATCATTACATGACTCTTCAAGACCAGTAGGTTTAGGAGGTTATGGGCAGAGAGTACACTATCCAGGAACACGTAGATTTGCAAAGATTTATTTATTTATTAAAGGAGCAAAGCCTGTCAGCTTGAAGTATACTGCCAACTGCTGAAAAAAACATTTAGTTCTTTTTGTGGCAGGCCCAGGTTTTGTTTTTTGACTAACAGAACCAAAGAGGAATTCCAGCATTCCTCCTGGCATGCCTTGAACTCTCTTTTTGACTTGTCATCCAGTCTGAGGCAGTTACAGAACTTACACATGCAAGGAATCTTATACATGAAAACATCCACGACACATGTGATTTGCTTTGTGAAGTCTATTTCACTTGCATCACTACTGGGCATGCAAACTGTTGAGTGATGGTTCTTTATCACATATGCTAAATGAACAACATAACACTTGTTTATGAAGCAAACTCTATTGATGTAGAAGGTTAAAGGAAAAAAAAAACAAAAAACCCATACAAACCACACCCACAACCTTAGACCACACTGAAGCTCATTTGCAGAGAAGCCCCAGAAGATCAAGGCCTAACTCTTGTTCAGGGATTATGCTGGATTACATTGGCGCCCGCATCATCTGTATGATAGATATTAAAATCATTGTGTCGTTCAGTGCATAAAAGATTTAGGTCTTCAGCTGCTAATGCAGTTAGATCAAGAATAATTACCTCCTGCGTTTCACGTGTGACAGGGGTCAAATATACAAAAGTGTTATCTGCCTTTCTGCAGCTGAATCCCATTTTGACTTGCTCAGTTTGTAATACCACATCCTCTACCTCCCCGTTAATTATTCCGTATTACAAAACCATGTATTTGCTTCTTCCTTTCTTCATTAAATGTCATCTTACTGATTCTGGGACATCTTGCCAATGATTCAAAATTATTTCAAGTTATATCCTATCTTCCAAAGCACTGACAACACCCACCTCTCCCTCCAGGTTTGTGTAAACTCAAAATGCTCTAAGTAACTGAGAAGCCTCTAAAAGCCTGATTTAGCATGTAACACTTACAATCGCTTAGGATTTCATAGTCAACATTATTCTATATGCTATGACCTCCCCAAAAAAATTTCACACGGTGTGAACAACACTGTACTTAGATCATCCTGTTTGGAAAAAGCTGCTCCTTAACAACTAGATTAGGACTCTTACTATGAAACTGTGTGGTACAGGATCTCTGATACTCAACCGAAGAAGGGTACTACCAGCAAGTACAAGGCATTACGATTTATAAATGCAGACATGAACACATAAATATATACATGTACATTCAGATTTGGTATTGTCAGCTCACCATCTACTTATGAATTTTATCAAGTATATTTTTAAAAGATAATTATTTAGACAAGCTTTTTGTTTCACTTTTCACTAGCAATCAGAAAAATCAAGGAGATTACGTCAGCCCTTTAATGACATTTTGACTTCTTTTTTGGCACAGTTTAAGGTAACAGCCCATTTTATATATTGGATGCAACAGAGATGGAACTTAATACATATAATTATGCAGTTTGCAAATGTGACAGCTCTGATGTTGCTGCAGTACAAGTCTATGCAGTTAAATTAGAATTATAATGACAGTAATTACACTAATTAGCCTTTTTTTCTAGTTTGTTACCAGCAAAGTTTTGCATATTTACGTGAGTAACAGCTACTAGGGCTTTCTCCTAAAAATCCACCATAACCAATTCACTAAAAAGCTAATTTATCACAGCCATGTAATATACAAGTAATGTTCAGAGATAAAAATGCAGATGCCAAAAGGGTAAGACTTGAAATCCATGCAATGGTTTTCATAAATTATTTACATGCATGTTTTACAACTGTAATGCTTAGAAGCTTAGACAGCATAGGGAGAAATATTTAATGTAATCCACAGGCAGCACCACAATTTACATGTAAGAATACGCACACAAGAGGTTACTCTGCAAATGACACAGAAGCAGCAAGGCTTCCAGTTCTTTGGCAAGGCAACAAGGCTTTGAGCAAGACCTGTTCATCAAAATGCTTTCAAATCATATTGCACTGCTAAGACGTGGAAAACATAATGCACTATGGATGCAAGGATCTCAGAGCCCAACTGTGAATGCAGTTAAATCCTAGATACATGCTGTAATTTATATACTTGCGGGAATCCCTTTGATATCAACTGGAAACTAAGCACGCAGAGGTCTTCACAACATCAAACCTACCTTCTCCTTAAAACTGTTACCATGTTCATCCAGGGAATATAATGATTACTATTATTGAAGCACTACCCAAATATTCCCAAAAGGAAATGTACATATGTACAGTAGAGACAGGGTTTTCAGCCACAACAGATTGACTGGTGTTTGGTATTGACTGCATCAAATCTGTTGCTATCCCTCTGTACTTATTACAAAGTTATTAGTATTAATGAATAATTTGGTTTCTGTTCTAGTTCTGAAGATGTCCAAGAGTAAAGCCATAATGTTTTTCCCCATCAAATACAGCCTTGAGCCCGACTCAAAAGATGCTGATATCAAAACGTGTTTCCAATTGTTCTGAATCAGACCACTGAGATACACATGTAAGTCTTCCTTTGAATCTACACTATAGCTTTGATTAATCACATCGTCCAATGAAAAACAATTTAACTGAAAAGTTATGCAAACAGTTCCATGCTTGGATTGTATTTTCCACTGACTTGTCCCCTGACAAGAGTCCACCTTACTTGGTGCAACTTCCCAAACCACAAATGTTTGCCAACTATGAACACCAGCTCTGTGACTTCACTGATCTTTACAGAGAGTTCTGGGATCCTCATACTGTTGAGATCCATAACCCACTGCCAGAACCCAGGCCTTTTTCCTTCCAGATATACTTAATACATCAGCTGAAATTCCTTAAGATTATACTTTCCTTTTCTTTAGGCTAGCTAGCAATGCACATGCCTGAACTTAGAAAAAAGTTATGCTCTGGAGCACTTTTCTGTTGTCCAACATAGCTACACATTATGCCTATACTTTTCAGTAGCAGAGATAAGCACTGTGTGGTCCGTACCCCATCCGTATATTGTATTAATGGACATCCCACAAAAAGGCCATAGACAGCCTGCAATATCCTTCTGGGCAGCATGCTCAAACTCCTGCTCTAGAATATAAACCTTGGTCGAGTGCAATCTTGAGAGCAGACCAAGACAACTATTAACACAGTACAGACACTGCCTTAAGACAAAAAACACAGAGTCCCTTTGCAGCTCAGTAGTGCTTCCCGCTCAGGATGTACCAGGACGTGACAAACTGCCCAAGAGGAAAACCCCTTCTCTGCCCAAAACAATGCCAAATCAGAAAAAGCACTACTGGCCTTAGAAACAGATTGTCAAGGAAGCTTATCTAAAGCAGTCACAGTTCCTGCTTAACTTCAGAGCATGAACTTAGTGAGCAGCCTGCCCTTTGCACAGGAGTATTATAGTGGTCATGTGCTGAGGCTAAAGGATAGAACAGGGCCACAGAACGGGTCATTAAATTTAATGCTCACTCTAAATAGTAAAGGTTTGACTCTGATTCTTGTGGTAAAGCCCTTTAACTTATACCTCTAAAAAGCATTCAGCTAGAACCAGTATGATACTAGTAGCCACTGAGCTGGCCTAATTAAGAATCCACAACCTTATTCACTGAAGTCAGTGAATAGATATCAATACACTCCTCTAGGTGTTGTAACATGCCTTATCCTTTACGTCATAGTCCCACAAGGGATCGGCAATAGCAGGAAGCATTGTATGTGAAGAACAGTTCAGCTCTCTCTCTCTGGTACCTAATGGAAGTGGCTGGGTTTTCAAGAACTGATTAAGAGGTATATTAATTGTACTGGCAATCTGACCATAAGTGCTACAGAGCTCATGGATGCGGAGTTCACTTAGAACTGGACCCCCTCCAGATTTTGTTATTCCACAAAAGGGACACAGGATAGTGCTTCACCCTTTTCATCAGCTGACCACTTGCACTGCACATGTTCTAGCAATAATTGCTAACAGCTTTAGCTGAGCCTGTGTTGGCAATTTCCATGCTACAGTAATATTTTCAGAAGTTTATTACTGAGTTATAAAAATTGTCTTCAAAACTGAACAAGTAACAGGGAATTAATTTGGGCATGTTATTTTCTTTTATTCTCCCTGTTTTAAAATGACAAAATGGGAAGAAGCTGAAATTTATCTAATTTCAGCTTTTTGTTGTACTTGTTTAAGTATTTCTGAAGAGGAAAGCTTTTTCTGTTAAAAGCTGCTTACATAACAGCAAATGAAAGCTCAGAGTCATGATGCGGTTCTTTGGAAGTCTACAGGTTGTATCCACAGCTCATTCAAATTGATATAACTAAATTAATGAAACTGGAATAGCTAGCCAAATGTTTTAAAATGCATAAAAGAGACACATTATTCATCTTCTCTTCTAGCCAGCATTGCTTTCAAAACTGTAAACAAACTATAAATCCATCAGATATATTTGTACATTGCCTATCACAAGAACTCAAATGAAGACTCCAAGTCATATAATAAGAACTTTCAGGCTTTATGTCAGTTTCTGAATTTCAAAGCTAACCTTTGCTTGTCAAACAACATAACCATTTTCTTACTTAAAAAAAGGGAAAAAGCAGGATGTTCCTCATTTACCCTTCCATTTAGATGGTTTTCCATAATAGCAATTGTTCTGAGAGGCAACACTAGAATTATATTCAGCTAAGAACTTTACTAATGGTTTGCAGAAGCACTATTTGTACATGTTCTGCATGATTTTAGGAAGCTAAACAGCTTTACTAACAGTATTAAGTAAAACCATCCAGCTCCTTGTTGGAAGCCTACAGAGAAGCCCACAATATAAGAACAAAAGCTTTGAGAAGAAACCAGCTGCAAGACTTGTATCTTTCCCAAGCTGCTCAGAACAAGTCAAGTGAAAGAGCTCTAGGGTAGCTGGTTTCTTCCCCTGAGGCACGAAAAGCAGGGAGTATATCCTGCCCCTCACTCTGGCTGGAAGGTCCAGTTTCCTATCCAGCTCACTGGGAGTACCTCTGAAATAAACCAGCAGGATCCCAGTTCGTAAGAATGTTTTATAAATAAGTATTCGAATACAAAGGGCATTTTAAAAAAAGGAAACAATGTTACTTTTTTGCATCTAACAAGCCTCAGATGTTTATGAAATCTCTTTCACATATCCTTCCTTCCCACTTGTTCCCCCACCCCCGAAAACTTCTGCAGTATAAAGCTTTTTTGTTTGGTCTATGTCCCCAGCCCACACACCCCCTTTTTTTTTTTTTTTTTTTTTTTCTTTTTTAGTTTGGAGGGTAACAGGTCTGTCGCTGAGGAGACTCAAAGAACTCCTCAGTGCATGTGTGCAGGTATGAAAGACTGAGCAATTGTAAGGAGTGCTGTACTGTTACTGGGATGAGGCATCATTATTTTCAAAGCTTTGAAGAGAAAGAGTCAACCTTGTCAGCTTTGATTTGTGTTTGTTCATGCAGCAATTCAGTAAGAAGATCAGGTGAGCCCGAGCGAAATATTTTGTTATATATTTCTCAGAGAACAGCGAAAAGCCATTTGCTACCTCCACCTTTTGAACCAAGTTATGCCAGGTAGGAATGTTGGCTACATCCAAACTTCCTGCAGCTTCTAGAGACAGCCCTTAGGCCATCCCAGCCATTCTACCTGTCTTTTCTGGCATGTCACTGGGACTGGTCCTGGAATGACTCTGCTGATGTCCTGAAGCCGGGAGAGCGGGGAGGAGAGTAGACAGACATAAAAATTGTATAAGCCTAAATGCTGATTTTAAGTATAATAAAATGGATGTTAAAATCTAATTTGGAAGAAAAAAATGTAATAGATGATGTTAAACACATACAAGATTAAAAAGTAAAATTCAAGAATTTCCCTTGCTTGTAACTAGAGGCCTGGCCATGAAGAACCTACTCATCCTGCATGATGAAATTTTGTGACTCCATTTTATTTTGAGTAATGTATTCTTGATGATTGGAATGGTTTAAGATCTTATTACTGCCTGATCACCTAAAATTGCTGCTCTACCAAGCTGACTACTTTCCTGCATGGTAAACTTTAACTTGGTCATAGTGACCTTGTCAATGACCCTGATCAACAGAACCTCTTGTTCTGTCCTTGCAAATGGCTCAGAATCACTGCTGTTAAATTACATGGCTATTGATATCTGGAGATGAAATTATGGCACCGAGTCCTGGATTTGTAGGACATGTTCAGTGCTGCAAGGCAACCAGAGACATTGCTGTAATTGCTGCGGGAGATTTTAAACAGAGGTTATATCTATTTAGGTATTATTTTAGGTTAAAGGAGCAAGAAGGAGGAAACCTTTCCCCTACAGTTCCATATTCCGTAACTGTCATCTTACAGTTTTTTTGCACACCATCTAAGAGCTCAGAAATAGCAACTGTTGGAGACAAGAATAGCTTGATCAACATTAGTTTCTTTGTTCTTAAGTGTAAAATAAAGCTCAATGCACAATTACGCCAGAGTCCTTGCAGATATACATTGAAAAAAGGCCAATTCTTACCTCAAAGAGCTCATCAGTTAATTTATAGGAAGTACTGAAAGTGGATCAGAACACAGAAAGCAAGATCACGACAACATGGAAGCAAGATTAAAGCCAGACAGCTAATGCACAATAATCATAAGCCTCACCTTCTTGTCAGGTTATCCTTCACTAAACAACAAGGATTTAAGAGCTCTTCAGAGCTTCTTTTATGCCAGTTTTATTCTTTCATTCTGCAATAAAACTTCCCTGTGAGATGCTTCTTAAACAACATGGTTTGTAACACAAGTTTGAACATTTGCTACAGTTCTAAGCCATTGAGTGGACAAAGTCCATCCATAGATTGGCACCTGTAATTTTAGGGTGTATCTGTTTCGGATGCTGAGCTGCTAACCACCTCAGAACGTGCTAGGGAGAAAGGTGTGGAGGCACCTGACTTGAACATACAGGCAATAATGCAATTACAGGAGAGTAGAGCCTTCTCTGCTGAGAGATAAGCTCTACCAAGCAAACCATCTTGAGTGTAGCTCACTCCAAACCTCTGCACCACTCTCCAACACCAGGGGAAGGCATTTTTCCTGACTCACCCTAAGAGCCCATAAGAAAGCAAATTACAACTGTATGTACTAGCTATCAACTCTGATAACTTAGAAGTCTAATGTTGTGGACTAGAACGTAACAGTTGAATTTGCTTAAAAACACCTCAAAACATTATTGAGAAGATCAATTTACTTTCAGTGAACACATTCACAGAAGTTTGACACTAGTCTGGTTAGAAAGAAACAATTCTACTCTAGATTAAGTTCACTGTGACACCACAGGAAAACATACTACGAACTAGGGGAAAAACACACATTGAGACCAAGTAAATCTTTAGACAGTATGTCCTCATGTACCTTTCATGATTCAATTTACAAGCAAGCCCCCAATTTGAAATTTAAATTGGTTTTAGTAGCGACATAGCACACAAAAAACAATGGTAGAGAGCTGATAACCAAGTATTTATGCTTTTTGCAAAGACCTCTCTGAATTAAAAAAAAAATACAGATGTATTTTCCTAAGGGAAAGATTTGAATCCCTTTAAAGTCAATCTATTACCCTTTCCTGCAAAGATAGGAGACTCAATTAAGCAATAGTTTCAGCAGGGGTTCCCCAGTTCTTTCAAAAGGTAATAAAAAAAACATTGCAGCATCAAAACTCCACGGTACATTATTATTTGACTTTTTTTTTTCTGATGAAGCTTGTTCACGGTTGTCTAGAATACTGCCAAAATGTCCTGTTGTATGAGAACAATTTGTAGCACAGTCTGTCATCTCTCTCTTATAGGCACAATCCGAAAATCTGTTAAAGCCTGTAACAACATACTTTTCACTGACTTCACTGGGCTTTTCATTGGCAAAACTTGAAGCAAAAGCTCACTTTATAGGATTCTATTAAATGCATTTGCATAAATAGCACTGTCCACATGTATTTCCTGACCCGTATAATATCCATTTACAAGGAAGAGCAAAGCCCAGTGTATACTGTTATACAGGTGTTCTCCACCGGCCTACAGCACACAAACTCCACCCCACATTCTGAAAATTCAGCAGGATGTGGATTATAACAACATAATTTTTATTGACTGGGGTGTGGAATTGTGTAAATGGCTTTGTAGAAAACTTTAGATCATGTAATGCTCCATTTAAAGCATGTAATACATGAAGTAAATCTGCTAACAGATACAGTCTGAACATTATTTGAAAGATAATTAACACACTGAACATTTAAGATTGACTAAATCTTAGCATAGACACAAGAACATCCTCTGAAACCCTCTGGAAATTAAACATAGGAATGTGCATGTTTTGGTTTTCAAGTAAAAAAGTAAAGAAAGGGTTTTGGTTTTCAAGTAAAAAAGTAAAGAAAGGACGCTGCAAAGTTCTATATATCCTGTATGTTCTGAAAACGATCACAAAACTGAAAAAAAGTTTGCATCAAATAATGTGCTTATCCTCAAAAGAGGGGAAAGAGACTGAAAAAAGCCAAAAGTTTAGATCTATTGGGTATTGGTTAATATATTATACAACAGACCATATTATACTCAATACACTATAACATTTCAATGAAGCCTATGAATATCGTGCATTTATGATGAACAGTTGCTCTATCTTTTTGATAACTCTATTACTTGAGTTCAGAGAAGGTTTATGGACTAGAAAGCCTCAGATATGGTCATGAATGTTTGATGCCTTCACATATACTGTTACTGCTGTAATGTCACTCCCCATTGGAATTACTACATTCTGACAGCCTGTGGTCATTACAGGCCAATGGGAGCAGTAGAGTATTAAAATTACGGACTTCCTACACTACTGGATTTTTTTTTTCATTGAAATCGGTACATTGAGCATATTTCTCAGAGAAAAAAGCATGGGTTTCGAAACTGCAGAAGAAACTACTATCAGTATTTGTACAATGCCTAAAATCAAGCCTTTTAATACGAGGTACCTTCAGGTTTTTTACAATCTATTTAGAATGACTGAAGAAGGGAAAAATTCCAAAAATACACCAGATTATTTGAATACAGCAAGATACCTGCCATTCATGCCTTTGTCATACTGAAAAGAATATTGACTGGTTTAAAATTTTAAACAGCCCATCCCAGTATAGACAGAGCTCATTTTCTATTCTAGAAACACTATCCTATGCGAAGCAGTTTATAAAGATGACTAGGAAAGAGAATTTAATAAAGCCACAGTGGCCAAAGCAACTTAATTCCAAAGATATGCAAAAACAAATTAAAATCCTTCTTGGAATCTTATGTGCAAATTTGGCCTGGCTTATTACAGAAAATCTCAATAGGGGAACTATTCAAACAGCATCCAATTAGTGTTCCATATGGGGTTTTGAACTTTTGTAAGGTCTCTATTGTTTTCATTGTAATAAGCATTGACAATGAATTCTGACTCTAAATTGAAATCTTGTCTGGAATCTTACCAACACAGGGATTTGATTTGGTCCAGTCTCTGTTTACAATCTTTGTACTTTCTGGATTGCAAAATTTAGCTGTACTGACACCTGCTATCAGATGTGCAGGCCCAAAATACAAAGAAAATGCAGTATATAGCAAAAGAATGCCAACAATCAAGGATTTTTTTAAACACTACTCTACCTTTTCCTTTTTAGCTTGTAGTTCCCCAACATACCAAATCTGTATGCCTACAGTTTTGCACGCACACTTGGCCACCCTTATTTTCCCTTCATATCTATTATAAACTACCTTAAGATTTCAGTTCTGGCAGCTATTTGTATGTTCACGGGGTGGGGGCAAGGTGGAGAGAAGAGTACTATGCTGCAGCATTGCAGTTTTATAGCATCTAGTCAAATTGCACTTCAGTAGAACACAATCAGGCACGAATGTTAAAAAAATAACCCCACAATAGGGCTCCTTCTGTATCTTCCCAATACTCAAGTTGCAGTGTATGCATTCAGAGATTACTCACATACATGTACACACCTGCACAGTTGCATACAAAAACTGGCCAACATTTTGCAAGAACTATTTCAAAGCTATTCATTCTTACAGATAGAGCAAGAAGAAGCAGAAAAACAAGGAAGACTTGTATGACAGACAACAGTAGTTAGCTGCTTTTTTTTTTTAAACATAATATTGTTTCAAGGAGCCATAAATAATCCATCTCAGAATGCTCCTCAGAGAGACAACAAAACAAAGGTCTTTGTATCCTGAGGATGCCACAAAGCCAAGATTTGAGTTTGGAAATGGATCAGAACTTAAGAGAGAAAGGTTCCACATTGACTACATCTAAAATTCATGGGTCTGAATAGGAAGAAAAGAAAATACCCACAGAAGTTGTCGTTAGGACTGCAATTCAGCAGTCCAACTGGTTATATATGTTGCAGTATTTCTGTACTACTCAAGTGCAACTCTTCATACAACTAAACCTCATGACTCAAGTGTCAAGGAATGCTTCACCTCTCACCCTTTCTCACACAGTGCGACTCACCAAGTGTCAACAGCCATTTGCCATCCCCTTTCTTCCCCCTACCAAGTTTCACTTCCTCACGCACACATTTCCAAGCCCTACTACTTCCATTTTTATAGATGAATAAGCCAGGTGACAGAAAGGCAATGTAACATCCCAAAACAATATGCTACGAGAATAATAAAGGAAGGGACAGAAATAGATACCCAANTTGATAACCTGTCATATTATCAGGGAAAAAAAAAAACTGAATAGAATTTTGGTTTCCCCCCCCCCCCCCCCAAAAAAAAAAAAAAAAACAGTTCCCAGAGAAATTAAATTCGGAGCCTTTTTAAAACAGCTTTATCTCCCCCTCTGTGTATCACCCAGTGCACACACTGCTCGTGCATCCTGCAGAGCACTTGCTCTCAGCCCTAACAAGTGCTGACAAGGCCCAACCCAATTATAACCAAGCAACCCACAGGATATTTTTTATTGCAACATTACCTCTAAAATGCTTCAGTCATTTTTTGTCATTATTTGTCATGGCAACAGCAGTAGAGGCTTTTCTTTCCTGGCCCTCCCATTAGTTTCACTCTAAACTCTCTGCTCATTCTGCTCTTTGAACAAGAGGGATATTGATTTGCTGTCCTATTGGCACCTCAGAAAGGCCTTAGCTCTCTTCTTGTGTTCTTGCCATGCAGCCTCAGCCAGATCCCAGCAGATTTTCCCTCCCCATCAAACAGAAGAACTGAACAGGGACTGCACAGGGAACCAATCAGCACATCAGTGCAGAAACAGCCAAGGTTCTTCCCATCGCCCATCATCTCTCTTCCCATCCACTGATACAGGAGGGGGACCAGGAGACCAGCTGTAGCTACACTCCCATCCTCAGCCACTTAGATCCCAATAGCAGGGAACAAGGGATTCCTCATCTCCCAATTCTCTACTGTGGGCATGCCTCAAGGAGGATTTTCCTTTTATGATCTTAGAACTGGATCATGCTGTATGGCTTAAGGTCAATTCGAGTAACTTTTACTAGAATCCCTTTATTTTATCTTTATTCTGGGAGACGAAAAGTTACCATAGCACTTCATCTATGTAGCTCACCTTCTTCAATCTTAATACCAGACTGCAAAGATATTAGAACATTATTATAAACCCTCTTATACAGAGGCCCAGAAAACACTACTTGCATCTTTATTCAAGCATTCCTCCGGTCATGATTTTTAATCTTGAATCGTACTGAGAAACTTAATTGGATTAAAACAAACAAAAATAGGATGACCTGACTGCACAGGGTTGGCTCCAGTCTCACAGACTGGCACTGAACACTGACCCCATCCAGCACAAGCTACTGAAATAGACACCAGACACACAAACCACAGGGGAAGCTGACCCCTTCGACAGCACCAAGAGCCCAGCAAAGTCACACCTGCGAGAAACAAGGCTGATATCTGGGATACTGCAGCAAACTAATGGACTTGGCTAACTTACCAGACAGGTTAGTGTAAGTGAAAGGATCTCCATAAAATACACGTACACGGGGAGCTTGTGGAGGCCGTTACAGCTTGACCTGCCCAAGGCTCTACACTTCACGTGCTCTTTAAGCTGTTACTTTTCACGCCTACCATGTTCATTCACGGCACAGAACTACAGAATCCCAAACTTGGGCCGCCAACGGCCTAGATCTGCTCTCCAGACCCAACACACCGCTCCCCACAGCCTGCAAGGGCAGGAAGGTTCCAGCTGAATCATGCTATTAATGAAATTACATTCACACACACACACCCACACACCCCTTGCCATCCAAGTCCCACCTCATTCACGGCTCTTCAACTATTAAGAAAAATAAGCATCAGTTAATACAATTGTTTCTTCCAACATCTCCTCGAGTATTAGTCCCCTGAATTGATCTTCCCGTAAGGGCCATTTTACTTATCCTTTTAACATTAACAACAGTCAATTATTATTTTTTTCCCCCCACAGGAATTAACTACATTGTATATTTATCTTGGTCACATCACCCCAGCTAACTGTTCTGCTTGGAATCCGCTTAACTTTCCAAATCACCACAAAAGAGGTAAAAAAATGAACCACACTTTTACTAGGTCTGTGAGCAACAAACGGGTTTCGTGGTTTGGTTTTTTTTCCCCTCCACAAGTTTGCATTCTATTACATAATTACTATTATTACATAATTGAAAATACAGAGTACTTTTAAGACAAAGTTTCCTTTTTTCTTCACAACAGCAGGCTTGGATTTGAAAACGGACCACCAATTACACGGAAAAGTAAACGCGCACATTTAATACTTCAAAAACTTCTCCACGCGCCTACAAGCCACAGACGAAATAAAAAAACCTCTCGCCACAAACCCCCTGCCCTCCAAAAGGTGGGAAATTCGGTTTCAAACATAGATGTAGTAAATTTTCCGCCGCTTACCCCGCGCAGCGCGGCGGCTCCCCCTCGGCGCCCCTCAGGCCCCGCCCTTCCCGAACCTTCCCTCGCTCCGCGCGCGCCAGGTGTTCCCAACCGGCCGTTAACGGTCGCAAACGGTCGCTAACGGCCCCTCAGCGGTCACCGCGCCAGCACCTGCGGCAGGGAGCCCGGCCGGCGCCCCGGCCCAGCGGGAGGGCTCCCCCCATCTACGCGTTAAGGTCAGAGCGCTCAGTCAGCTTGTTCGGGTTTTATTTCTCTTTCTTCCCCCCAACATCTCTGGGGCAGCAGCCTTGCTCCTCCGCCCTGAGGGATGGCGGGCTTTTACCAGCGCCCCCACAGCGGTTTGCCCCCTCAGACACAGCGTTGTGGCCGAGATGGACAGACCCACAGCTTGGGACACCAAACTCCCGTGAAGCCCTCTGCCGCCCCCCGCCCCCCATGCAACCAAAACTGCTTGGGCAGAGCCCAGGAGCAGCGCCTTTTGCCTTCAGTAGAGCGAAGGCAATGTTATGTATTTGCTCACCCCTCTCACACCGCTTGTCTCACCTTGTTTTTTCCGGCATACAGCCACTGCAGCAAGCCCAAACCTCGATGAATGCCTTAGGAGGAGTCCTGCTTTCTGTCACTGAAGCATCTCCCCAGCTGTGTGCCAGCGGAATGAGGAGGAAGGGCAGGCCCCGGCTTCTCACAGGTGAGGCCAATAACGAGCCCAAGCCGCTCCTCTCAGCTTGTGCCCAGCACAGGGGTTTATGATTGTAGCACAGGCCTTGCTGCCATCCCTATGGCTTGTTATGAACTGGCATCAACAGTGGTGGCCTTGAAATGTCCACAGGCCCTTCCCCTGACTGGCTAACCTCTTTCCTAAGTCCCATTTTATCTTACAGAATCTCAGAAATCCAAGTGCCCCTGGAGTAACTCCCTACATGTAGTCGATCTCTTTTAAGTACTGGGAGGTGCAGAATAGAGCACCATATTCCAGGTGGTATCTAATGAGGAGCATATTACCAAAAAAAAAAAAAAAAAAAAAGAAAGACTGTCAGTTCCCTGAATGCCATCTGCTCAGGGCTTTGCTTATTCTGTAGGAGATCATAGAATTGTGTGGCAGAAGCTCTGTGATTCCCTTATCAAGAGTTTTATTGCATCTGCTGCACGCAGAGATTTAAGGGTTAAATTAATCTGGTATATATTTTAAGTAACAGCAAGTTAGCACCTTGGTGTGCTATTGATCCTGTTTTCTTCAGGGAAGTTCCATAAATGGAATTTTTTTTAAGCGCTGTGGGAGCCTTTTATTACTGCTGTAATGCAAATCAAGCAGTTACGATCACCACAAACTGGTCTTGCTCTTTAGAGATTAAAGCCCCAGGGACAGAATTATCTTCTGATGAATTCGACCAAATGGATTTTCAGGACTTTGATGATCTTGCTTGTGGGTGTATGTGTGTGCATGTGTCATTTTTCTCCAGCAGAATTTACATTAAGACAAATGAAGAATGAAAAAGTAAACCAGAATTGTGGATACAATTGTGTCAGTATAAACATACTTTGTAATTAGATAGCTATTACCATAGAGTAGGGGAAGAACTAAACCAGTATAAATCACTTTTATACTAACCTCATTGCATCCACCAAGGAGTTCATAGCAGCATAACTCTTTTACAAAAAAATCATACCCGTTACCAGCATTATTATTCCAGTAAAATGTAAATGCAGACTAGGCCTTAGATACCAATTAAACTGCAGTTGACAGAGATGTTACTGTTTAAATAGAATAAATGTAACAGAACAAAGAGTAAAATAAATAATGAAATAAGAAATAATGGAAACATATATCTGTGATATTGTCAAATTGTCCAATGAGCCAATGAACAAATTTGAGAGGAAATTATTATATAAATCATTTAAGCAATTTCTTTGCTAAGAGAATGCTAGTAGTTTGGGGAGAATCTATTAAATCTAAATGCGCTAAAATTAATTCTTATAGTCTTTTGTGTGTAGATATCTCTCTCTGTGAGTTACTGTATTTGAAACTGAAAATGGACCTCTAGAGGCGAGATTCATCAGTTGCCCACCGACCAAGTTTACTTCAGTGACATACAGTTATTCCAAAAAGTTAATATAATTCCATGTCCTTTAGAACATGCAGCTACTCAGAACACTGAGTGATCTCTGGAAAGATATCTGTAATGAACTGAATTGCTCGGACCAAATCTATTGCTGGTATTTTATGTAAATGAGCTTATTGTCATTGCCAAACCTTTTAGCACTTCCTAGGTTGCAAAGTACTTAAAGAAGTAGGGCTTTATCCAAAGTCACTTAATTTCTTACTGTGTTCACCTTCAGGTTTCCTTACAAAATGTGATTACTATCTGTTTCATGCTTTTTTTTTTCCTTCCTTTCTGGTGAAACCGCTGGATTTCGTCACAGCAAAGAGGGGGAGAAAAGGGAGAGATGAAGGGAGGAGAGAAAGGAAAGAGCATTAAAAGAGCCATGAAGAATGTCAGTAAGATTTATGGGTCATATATCGCCACAGAAAGGCTGTAGGTGGTAAGGAGCATGCTGTGGCAGTAATTTATAGTACCTTGCTATGACGGACTCCTAGACTGAAGATGAAAAAGGTGCTATTAAAACAAAAGCAGGCTATCTGGAATGTTGTTGTAAACAAGAATCCTCTTATCACAGCTGCTACAACCTTTAGTTGATCATTTGCTGGGAAATTAGCGAAGTTGTAACATTTTCCAGGTTCAGTCTGGGACCCTTTGAGTCAGAATTCGTGTGATTGTTCACACTACTTTAACTGTATGACTAAAATGATAAAGATAGAGCAGAATAAAGATGGTTTTGCTGCTTTGCTATTCCTCTGTAGCAGGAATAAAAATAGACCTGTATAAACTACCTTTTAGTCTTCCATAACTAAGAGGGTATAGATTCAAAGTTTTAGTTAAAAACAAACCCAAACATCTTTAACTAAAAGAGCTGTACCAATACACTTTATAAGGCTTGAGCTCTGAATTTGGCTGGAACATAAAAGTGATAAAACTCCAATGGGGTTTCCCAGGATTTTGATGTTAAATTCAGTTTCCATGTTTCTAAATTCTTGCTGTGTTGTTCAGAGAGCTGTCTCTAGTATGAGGCTGAGCAGTTTCTTGAAACATACCATAAGACAGAAAGAAGTTACAGTTCTTCGTAACAGTGAAATCATGAAACTGTTATTTCTCTTCCATGCTTTTCTTAGAGATTGACTTACTCAGGTCAGAAGTAGGGCACCCTAGAAGTGTCAGGTGTCCTGAACTTCCCAGGAAGCAGTGATGACTTTGCAAAATCATTTAGCATGCAAGTCACAGAATAGGAGTTAAAACCCAAGTCTCCCAAAGAACAGTCTGTAATGCAAAACCCTTACCTATTGATTAAATTATGTATACATCCCTACATCTTTTTGAACAATGTTTGAAACGTACAAGCAATATCCCTGGATAAATTTGGAGTTTGCCCCTCCCAAATTTATTCCAAAAGTAGCACTTAGGCAGCTGCAGCTGTTGTTTGTTAGCAGGTAAGCAGAGGATTTCATTCTCAGGGATTGTCAATCCAACACCTTTCTACCAGCGTCATGTTCCCTTTAATTAAAGTACAAAGCTCTGTCAAACTCTTAACAGTGGAAGCACTTGCAGGCAACTCTACTATTAAATGAAAACTGTTTGCATGTCTCTACTGTTAATTATTATTATTACTATTAAGTATTCAGTGCAGGGAACACATTTACAGTAGTACTCTATTCTGCAACAGTCTGCAGTTATATTCCAAGAATAAGTGCTACTACTGTGAAGAAGATAAACTAAACGTATACACCCCCAATCTTTGCATCATTCCCTTGATGTCCCACCACAAAGTGACTCTGAGGTGTTCAGATACCACTATCTTCAAAGCACATTAGTATCTCAAAGCCAGGTTTATATCTCTGAAATCAACTCTTCCAATTTCAGTAACACTAATGGGACAACTAAGTAAATTTTCAGCCAGAGCCTGTAGACAATGTGCCTAAAGTTACGACTGTCCCACAGACTCTTGTGGGTCACGGTATACTGTACCCTAGTTTGGCTAAATCAGCTTGCAGGTTTGGGGTGTAAGTATGTTCTGAATTTAATTTTCTTGATAAAATAAGATTGCTAAGAAAATTTCTGTAGATTTTTAAAATGCAGTCACAGCCATCCTCTCATCTTAATTTGCAAGTTCTTGCAAATAGTGTAACTAACTTCTCTATGCATTTGAATGTGAAGACCACATCTCTCAAACAAAAAAGAAAACCTCTCAACTGGAAGAGACTTAAAAAATATAAGCTGTAAACTAGAAAGTAAAGCACATTTGGAAATGCAGCTCTACTGCGCTTCTCTTTCTCCTTCCTTACTGCATTTCGTTTTCTAACAGCCAGAGCTGAGGCACAGCAAATGCCAGCTAGTCCTAAATTCCCTGCACAGACTTCGGCTCCATGGCTGAGAGCCCTGCTGTGTACCAAATTAAAACACAGCATTCTCAAAATTGAACATGGACGACTGTGAATGGGGGTCTGTTTTGGTCTTTGCTCCTCTGGATATCCACAGTTAGATGTGATTTGGATCAGACCTTTCTTGGTAATCTATGTTTCCCTCTTATTTCCAAAACACCTATTTGAAAAGCCCTTCTTGAATTCCTCTGAAGAAGGATTAGAAAGCCTGGTAAGACACAGCATCTGAAATAACACTATCTGCAGATGGATTAGGAATCAAAAAAATTAAATTGTCAGTAACCTCTAAATCTTACTTCTCTTTCCTTCTTCCTGTGGCCCCAAAGAATTCTATAGTGGTCAGAATAACTCATTGCAGATCTTAGTATTTTTCTTCCTGAAGTATTCTTTCTTATAGTAATACCTGGTGTGATAATTTAAAAATATGGTTTTATCCAAGAGTAGTGTTAAGGTGAGAAAAAATGTTCTTTTTTTTTTACTCTGTGTTACAGAAGGACACAAGTTCTGTCTGTCAAGAGTAAATTTATGTAAGTGATGTAGGCAAATCTAGGCTTGGGAACAGGTTTCGAGGTGTGTTCAACTGAGAGTGTGTTGTGTGCCCCTCATCATCCTGATCAGGTGATGCAGGAAGTTATACAGTCACTAACTGACCTATAATAAGTGACTTCCTTTATTTCAGTATTTAAGGATAAACCATGATCTAACTATGCAGTCTCCAAAAAGCCTTCACCTTGGTGTCTGATAATTTTTTTTTTATTTTTGGAAACACACAAATAGCTGGCTGATGAGCCAGCCTGGCTTATTTGACTAGACTTATTACTACAGTTTCTGAGTGCTACACCTACTTAGGTTTTTATTTCCTGGTGGTTAATCCTCATTCAAAATATGGAGAAGCCTGAGGAATTGCTTGAAGAGCAGTTATCTGAACAAACATCATTTAAATGCTGGTGTGTGAAACTGTCTTTTCAGCTCTTTGGAATAAAAATCTAGCTAGTCCCCTGCTCCTTGCCACTCCGCAAAACAGGCACCTCACAAGCATCCCAGGCCCATTCTCTGGTGCAGTATTAATAAACAGGAACTCAGAGGGTTTAATAAGTGAAACTGAAAGGAAGGAGCACAAAGGTGGTGGATTAATAGCTCAAGGGCTCCAACTGACAGTAGAAGCACCACATTTCTTGGGACAGTGAATGTATATTCCAGTCTCACATGGGGGCAGCAAATCTTCACAGGTATTAGATAAGAAAGGGAGAGAAGGGAGAGTCTAATCTTGTGCCCCTCCAAACTGAGAGCAAAGACAGTCTGAATGCAGCAGCTTCAGGGTGCCTACATGGAGCAGTGCTATGAAAAGACCATTACATATATGGAAGCAGCCAAATGATCTATTTATTAACATGTACATTGGCACTAACTGAACCATTATAACATGAATATCATTCTATAATTCCCAATTGTAATAACTGGAAAAGAAAAAAACCTCGGAAGCCAACTCTCAGCTCTACTGATTTTATTTTTTTATATATATAGAATGCTATGGAGATTTGGTCTTTTTTCTTTAAACAAACAGTAAGTGAAAAGCCTTGAATAAAAAGTGAGAGAATAATAGGAGAAATATTACCATAATAAAAAATTAAAAAAGGGGGAGAGCTCATAGAATAGGTGAAAAAGCAAGTTTTTTAAGAAAAGAGGGACCATAGGTATCTTTTTTGGGAATATCTGTTGAGTTGCTCTTCACAGTGAGTTAGCAGTATGAATCTGTCACCCCTTGTTGAAAAAGAAGCTTGTTAAGCCTTCTTTTAACAGCATATTTTCTTTTCCATTACATTATCTGCCCACATTCACCCACACAAACTGACTAAAAGCTTCCTGAAGTAGATTTTTCCTTTTATTTCCTGCTCAACTGCAGTATGACACATTTAACTTACCCTAATTTCCAAACTGCCATAGGTAGTAAGATAGCCATTTGCCACTAACATGCAATCCTCAGCAAACCTAGGGAATACATAAAAAACTAAACAAAACCCAAAAGCTTGCAAGTGGCCAGGAACATAAGAGCTGAGAGCATACATTATCTATCACTAAAATATCTTTTCAGCATGGATCTTTCACAGAAGAGTAAGATGCTAAATTGTAAATATAGCTACTGCAAACAATTACATCTATCAGACAAACCTACTTCAGCATAGGAGAATTAAAATCTACAATTACCATTTTGTTAAAGTAATTACTTCATTAAGTTAGAAAATAAAGAATGATATTTGAAGGCCTACCATCTAAGAAAGAATCACTACTTACTAAAGAGGCTTCTCGTAGTTCTAATCCTCCCTCATGCTAAATGCAAATTTTCACATTAATGCCTTACTTACAGAAACATTTGTGTTGCTGTTGCATAGTCTGATATTTTGTAACATATTTTGTAACAAAATAAAAAACCCCAAACCAAAGCCCCTAGCCCAGCACTCCTACTCCTACCTCCCAGGCACCTGAGTAAGCAGAGCCCTACCTGCCCCGCTTTATTTCACCTGCCCCTCCACCCACAAACCTGCTTCCTGTTGGCCCAGCGGCTCCATTTAAGTTCAGTTCTGCAGCCTGACTTCTTGCTTGGGCTGTGGTATGTGGAGGGGTCTTGAGCCCGGTCCTTGGGTTGTTGGCTGAAGCATGGTGGGTTTGCCTTTTTTCAATGTTTGCTGAGCTGTTTCCCTACTGGTTCTTTTCAGGTATTGTGGGTCTGTGCCTTACTGAGATTCTTATTCTTATGCATGTTGTGTTTAATTACTTTTAGTTCCCTTTTTGGTTTTCTTGTGAATCGGTGTTACTCCACAGTATTCTGAAAGGTGTTGGAGACTTCCCGTAGAGGAAATTACCTGAGGCAGAGAACTGTGTTACAAGTTGGAGCTAGTATCGCTTCTCTCTCCAAAGAGAGAAAGCTATAGTTTAACTAATTGAAATCAGTCTGTATGTTCGGTACAACTTCTATGCAATTATCAAATTACTTGGATTTGTTTTCCTTAAGTTTTTCAGTGTTTATCTACTTGGTTTTTCTTTCTTCATCTAAGTCAGCTATTACAGCTGGGTCAGGACACTGTATCAGAGTTTAATCTTATTAAAGGTTATTTGAAATAACCCCTTAGCTTCAGGTGCTTCTTAATGAAGACATTCCCCTTAAGTTCTGCTTGGTTGTGGTTGCTTGACTAAGTATCTTCAGAGCTGAGGAACAGAGAGCTCAAAGAGCTTTATGCTAGCCAATATAAATTTACCTGTAAGAACTTTCCAGATGATTTGTCCTACCTCTTGTCTCTTTTTACTTGATGCCTTTCTCCAAATGAATTGGAATAATAATTGACATCTGGCCTTAATTTGCTACTCCACTATTGTGTGTCTGTAAATGGGGGCAGATGTAGCTCTTCTGCTGGATACGCTGTTCATCTTTTCATAGCAGCCTATAGACTTTCTATATTGTAACATAATAATAATTTTGCTCTCTCTTTTCTAATTAGAGCTGAACAAAATATTGTAATTTTTACTGCCATTTATTTTGGAACTGTAATTCTGCTTGATACCAGAACTAAAATATCTAGATTCTATTTTCAGCTCCCTCACTTAAGTTCTTTGAATTCAGGAGGGTTATTTTCTCTCTGTATGCCTCTTCTCCCTGTCATCTGTCCAGTCTCTGAATATTATGAATACTTCAGAGAAGGGAAGCTTCTCTTGTGTTCTACAGCACCTGATGTATTAGCTATCAGGTCTTTGAGCATTCTTAGAAAGTAACATTTTATGTGGAGTCGTTGCTACAATTTGAAAGTAAGACTGCTCAAATAGTTAAAATAAGGCATTACAAGATGAGTGAGACTTGAGATTTTTGTGGTAGTAAGCTAGTATGAAACTTGACTATGCTCATGAGATCTCCTAATCACTATCCCAGATTCTGGAGTGGAGTGAAATGGTATATTCGTATTCAGGCACTCTCTCAAGCTTTACATTTGTCTTTCAATAAAGGCTTGAATTTCAGAGGCTTCCACAACATGCAATTACAGAAAAACAGAACTGAAAGGAGTCTCTTGAGGTCATGTGTTCAAAGGCAGTGTCAGCAAGACTTAACACTCCTCACATGTTTTTTCTAATCTCTCCTTAAAAACCTCCAAAGGGATAGAGATCCAACAGATTAAGCATTACTCCCTAGATATTGTATTCTGCTTTTTAACTACTGTAGCCATTAGAACATGATTTCTAAAGTTTTTACCTTTGCAAGTTTTAGCTCCTTCTCTAATTAGTATTTTACTGTTGGCTTCTTAGTGTTTGGCAAGAAAGGGACTGAAATAGTTGTGTCTGCCTCATGCTTTCTCTAATAACTTGGATAGTGAGTCATGCCCTTATTTGTTTTCTTTGGTAATTATATTCTTCTGCACTAAACTAGAGCTGTAATAGACTGAAAGAGGCCTCACCTGACAGTAATCTACAGCCTAGTTATCTGGGTAACAATGCATGAAGGTGAAAAAGTGCATTTAAAAGCTCCTCCATAAAGAAGGAAATAGCACCTATGATGCCTGTAACTGATTGCTCTGGGAGGTGTGATAGATGTGTGCTGGACTACTAGCCTTCATACAGTTGCCTTTTAACCAAGGCATTGCTTTCTTGGCTTCCTAAACAAAGTATGCCTCTGTTTGCATGTGTGACAGCCATTTTGCCCTCTTCAGTAGTTGATATGCTAGGAAGGGTAAGAATGGTGGTTCTTGTATTTGCTTATGGAATAAGATAATAATTTGAATGCAGATCCTTTCTTTAATAGTCTACCTAATAGTTGAATATAGCTGCAGTCTGATACGGGCAATGTGCTAATGTGCGAGTAGTCTCTTGGTGTGAACTGTCAGCATAGAAAATCTTAATGTCTAAGAACATGTTCCAAAAGCCTCGAGTGAGTCTAGTCAGTAGGGTGAAGTTTAAAAGTTAACTTTTACCTGCTTATCTACATCAAGGAGAAGGGAGACAAAGGCCCTTGAACAGAAACAGTGATGTCCTTGGGCTGCAAAGACAAGCAGGCTGAAGAATGTGGCAGCAGCAGTGGGTAGAGTTCATGCTTTCAGCAACTCTGAATTCTGAGGTGAAAAGCTCTTAATATGTAGGTGTGCTCAGTCATCTACCCATGTAGTTTGACTCAACTGCTCCAGTAATTACTTTATCATTGATGGTGGGGAATTCATGCTGGCTTTACGTGGAGCCATTACATTTGAATCTAGCTGCTGGATTTCGTTCATGAACAGATCTTTTAATTCTACTCAAAATGTTAAATTGCTGAGCAGAAATCACCTTGAAAATGTGACCTGTAAATCTATGTCTCTGAATTAAAAATAACATTTCTAATTAACCCCAATTAAAATTGGGGATGTATAATACATTATGGCTTGGTCAGCTCACTGATTATACAAGGTGCTTCTTTCTAATCCCTGTAAGCCACATGCCATCCTTATCTCATGCTTTTCAGGTCCTTCCATTTCTTCCTCCTTATGTGTTCTTTGTGCCCTCCCTTTTCATCTCCTACTTGTCAACATACACCATTCTTCTCCCAGCTGTTGAAATAAATACCAATAAATCCCAAATGCTGTAGTGCTGTGTCTAATCCCGCTCACTATAGCAGAAACTCCATGGAGGCAGAGGAAGAGATGCTTTCCCAGTTAATATGAGCAGCTAATTGTTTGCCAGTGCTCTCCTTTCTTCTCTGATTTTTATTTATGGTCTTGGTTCTTCTCCAGCCCATTACTGCTTAAGAAGACCCTGTTGCTTCATCACACTTAATTTTTTTTGTTTTCTGTGTGGACTTAAATAAGTCTTCATCATGTTTTTGTTGCTTCCTATTAGATAACAAAGTGCAGGTCCCTAGTCATTCTAATTATTAGTGTATTCCTGGAGAAAATTGCAACAGTCTATATTAAAGGGCTCCCTGCAGAAACTTACACAGTAGGTACCCAATTTCTCTTTAAATAAAAGGCACTTGGAACAGTCAGGGGCTTAAAATAAGAGGAGGGAGAAGGAATAAACAGGATTTTGAGGAACAGCGGGATGATTTGCAGTGGTCAGGAACAGATAGTCATGTGGAATTATTTGGATAATTAGTCTTCATTAGCAAATTGGAGCAAATTATGATATAGTGCCAAGGTTGTATAACACATTGGATGGAGAGTTTGAGTTCTTTTTTTTTAATCTGGGTGTTACCCAGTATAGAATATTAGTCTTGGGTTTGAATTTTCTGCCAGCAGGTTAAGGGAAGGTGGTTTATATATGCTACTAGTGCTGGTTTGTATGGTTATATCAGTTAAAGTAAACATCTCCTGTCTTGGTAGCCTTCATTTTATGAGGTAGTCTAGAAATAGAGAAGCTTCAAAGGATAGTGGTCATGACTGGTTAAACCTGACCTTTTTTCTGTCCCATGATAGACAAAAAGCCCACTTATGTAATAGATACACTTCTGGATTTTGAGGGGGAAGGATTTAAGGGCAAATTGTGTAACAGGCTATTACTGAATGTACTTATCCATCTATCCATCTTGATGCATTTATAATGCCCTAGCTGTTAGCGTACTGTTGTCACAAGCTCCTGTTTCACAAGGAAGTGCAGTCTACTGTGTGTTCTGAGCAGGGGATTGTTATTTATCTGATTTGCATCATAGTATTATCTGGCTAATATCTAACAAAGACTAGAGTGAAGTTAAATTAGAGGTAAGGTACAAGAAAGTACTTAGGCAATTTTAGAAGAGGAAACTTAGTAATAAGCTTCTGATTTCCTAACTCTTAGTTATTGATCATGAACATGGAGTTTATAACAGTCTATGATCAAATTTTGTGTTTAACTGTTTGTTAACAGCTGAATGCTTTTGTGGGACTGTCAGTGGCCAGTAGAGAACTGGAAGCTACCTGTTTTCATAGCTACAAGAGGGAGATAATTTTCAAGATGAAGATAACCAGATGTGGTTTAATGTGAAGTGAACCAACTTGTTATTTTCTCCCTCAGTAACATGCAATAACTCCTCTGTTTAACCAGCACCGTTTAAACCTGACTTTTAGCATCTTGTCTGGTTCATTTGCCAGAGCCATTTCAGTGGTCTCATACCAGTCAGTTACCAGAGGTGAGGTGGTGAGAAGCAGAGAAAAATCTTGGTGCAGTCTCTAAAAGGTCTGTTTGCAAAGGGAGTTAAACATGTTCTGCAATGGCGGTTGCTTTTCTAGAGTAGCTTTTCTGTTCATAGCCCTTATTTTTAAGAAGTTGCTAGGCAGCACAAAGCAAAAGCACTTGACATATTCCATTTAGCAAAACTGTGATCTTAAGATAAAACTTACAGAATTGGTTCTAATAGTTGCTTTCTGTACAACTGGGTATGCTATAGTAAGAAATGGAGAATCATTGTGGCAAAGGGATAAAAGTCAAGACAAAAGTGAACCTTTCTAGGTATTATTTTGTCGTTCTGGTTTCTTTGCTGGCTCATGGCAGCAGTAGGAACATGTTCATCTCCAACCAAATGATGCAGATAAGGAAAGTAGAAAGCAGCTCTGAAGAAAAATTTCTTTACAGGATTCATTTAAACTTGATTATGACAATTTCATGTTCATCAATAAAACTATATTGTTTACTATTATGGTAGCTGTAAGACACTACTTTGATTAGACTTTTTGCCAGTTAATGGATTTAATGAAACAGGCTGTCCTGTTGATACAGCAATTGAAGGCAATAACACAACCTTTTAGGGTTAATTTTCCACCTAAAGCAGTCCCAGATTCTGTAAGATAGCTTCAGGGCACTGGGGCAGCAAAAAGCAAATAACTAACTTCTCCACCAGTATTTCATCTATAGATTCAAATCAAGAGTGTCCCAACTCAGATTAGTGTTTACTTAAACATTCAAAGGATCTGAAAGCTCCCTTCCAACCTAAACAATTCTGGGATTCTATAGGATTCTGAAAAACAAGTCCCTGAGTAACTGTGAGCCAGGTTGCTGTCAGCTGTGGGGGTTCCTGAGCGCAAGGATTCTAAATCTGCCCAGCAACACCTGTTAAATCCTGTATTTCATATATTCTTTTATGAGTGTTTTTGGGGGAGGGATTGGTCAGGGTTGTGCTTCTCCAGCAGAAGTGCATAGTCAACGTATTCTAGCTCAAGCTACAGAGCTGTGCTGTTTGGAACAGTAGGAGATGAGGAGCTCTTAGGATATAAAAGCAACATGTACAAGCAATGAAAACTGGGAAGCTTTTGTACTTGCAACAGATAATAAAAAGTAATGGCCTAAAATTGTTTATCTGCAATAAAACAACTGGCACTAGTTCTGTTCTGAATACCTTCCTTCACCTCTGACTTCCATATCTAATCTAGTGATGCTACCCTACAAATTATGAGAAACAGCTTCGTCATTTTAGCCTGTTTAGCCAAACTTTGTATTGACTAGATAATTTAACCCCAGACTCTTAAAACTCTACTTCTATGTGACAGTGAATGTTAATAAATGACAGATGATGGTTCCATTTTCAGTAATACCAAATCTCTGCATTACTAGATTACTTGGCAGTGGAAATTTGGTAAGGGTAGGACAAGCTCACAAACATGTGTTCTGCAAAATTAGCCAGAGTGCATAATGTGGCCTTTGCCTTGGCTTACTAGCCTTATGCTGTCTGTGGCAGGAATATTCCTGAACTAACATCTGGTTTGCAGGGGTAGTTACCCCTTCAAAATTTTTTTCAGCTAATTTACAGTAGCAGATGTCATTTTGTCCTAGTTCAGCACTTTGTCTCTTAATCTAATCTAGTACTAGGCATCCTAAACTTAATTTACAGTCCCATGGAACTATAGCTTGAGTTTTTGTAAAAGAAAGAGCAGGAAACACCAATTCTGTCTTACCTGATGATGTTAAGATTGCAGTACTACTTCTGCAGCAGGAATTCTTAAGGACAAACATACCATAACCCTTATTTGCTTTTTTTCATCACAGTATGGGTAGTCATCAGTGACCTGTCATTACAAAAGAGGCGCTGACTTCTTGATTCTTTAGTTGGGAAAGCAATGGATAACTCATTCTACTTGCAAATTGCAAAGAAAGCACTAAAGGAACTGAAATTGATACTGGTATTCAAATGAGGTTTCCTCCTGGAAAACAAGATATTCTGCTTGCAGGGACTACGGTGTAAAGCTTATGGCTTAGGCAGTAAGTTCTCTCCTGAATAACAGCGAAGCAAATGAGATTTAAAGGGATGTTTAGAGGTCTGCACTGCACTGCCATGCTGTGCAAAAGCCTGTCCCTCTCTTGTGGGAGCTGTGAGCTTCTGACATGCATAATACAGTATATTGCAAAAGGACTGAATACCAGCAAGTAAGAAACAGTGAATAAGTAAACTGAACCTTGTGCCTTCATTTATGGGAAAATTCAATTTTTTAGTATATAGAGAATGTGAGGTTTTCTTACGGGAAAACAGATATTTGTGCTGATGTGACTTGATATCAAATTGTAGTTTTATGGCCAGAAGAGACTATTATGAAGTAACTGTTTGAAATCCACTGCACTGTAGATAAGTCCATGTTCTGCAAAGTTGCTTGTAGTTGTATTGCAGTCCTGATGACTTTGACCTACGCGCTGTACACACTAATGCCACTATCATTCATTCGGTCTCCATTTATACCTTAATGCCGCTTCTATTGCAGAGTTCTACGGACTTGTACTTTCCAGAGCTGAATGCACAACTCAGTTTCCAGCTGGAGCGTTTGCACTTTTGCAGAGGTTCTCTACAGTATCTACACTCCCACTCCCTCTCCTAAAATTCCTGCAGCCTCTTTGACCTATACTTCTTGCATGAGAGGTATCATAAGCACAGAGCTGTGAAAGGGTTAATGAGTCCAGGCAAAGTTAACAAGGGATGGGCAAAAAATGGCTCCAGCTGTGTATAATTAACTGTAATACTGTGAAGTAAATGACTTTTATTGGCAAGCATGTCATAACTTCATTAAAAGTCATATTTACAGCCCTCTTGCATGGAATGAGTACTTGTGTAGTCTGCAATTTAATGAGCACTCATTTTCACCTTGTTCCAATTATCTTCCACCCACCCCTCCCTCTCAGTGTGGGGAGCATGAAGATGAAATACAATGGAAGTGTAATTAAGGCTGGCACAGATTCTTTCAGGAATTTTTTCTTTTCCAGAACAATCATTTCTATTGCTTACTACTAATAATACTTTAATGTTTAAAATACATAATTTTCTTTGGTCCCTAAAGCACTATTTAAATAACAGTTATTAAAGAATGACTCTGTGGGAAAGATTTCCCAAACCCAGAACCCCTGATAGCTGGGCACCTGAGATGCTGTGTCTAATGAGGCATGGTGACCTGACCAAGGCAGTGTACACAAAAGGAAATTAGTATCACTTAAAAGAGGAAATTTGCAATTTGGCTTAATTACATCTGTGTGCTGTGAGGACTAGCAGAAAGCTCCTATAGTAGCCAAAGAAAGGGGACTTTTCCCCTTCCAGAGGGAATCGTTGTGCATAGCCCTGTGCTGCCTCCTGTTATCCTACTGTTCGCTCATGTAGACATGTGGTGGAAGTGAGTTGTGAGTTGGGAAGTTCTTTGTGTGCTTGTGTGTGTCCCAGGGGGGCACTTCTCACAGGAAAGTTGCTACTGCAGCAGGAAGTCCAGATTAATTTTTTTCTTCTGTTTGGGGATAGCACAAGACTATGGATGTGTTTAGAGGAGTGGCAGTCAGACATAGACTCCATTGTAGACATTAAAGTCTCTTCTAGCATTTAAAAGCAGGTTTGCCACAGGCTGTCTCAATGTGGGACATGACTTAAGTTCTTGTTTGACTTGCCAACTTACAGTTCACTTTAATTGTAGAACAAATGGCACTACTTGCCAGGTTGTTAGCAAAATTGCATTCCTCTGGGCCAGATCTTGATTTTTTTGGCCTGGATTTTTTTCCATGGACTGTACTGTAAATTTAACAAGACTTTTTTTCAGCACCAGCTATCTTGTCATAGTTCTTGGCTGACACAAATCATACTTAATCGCCCAGGACGTTGCCATATGTGCACCCAGTACAGTGGAGTGAAAGCTTGTGGTCAGCTTTTCTGTATACTTTACCAGCTACTGGTAACTGTCATTACCCTGCAACTGCAGAGTCTCATTGCAGGTTTCAAAGTGGAGACAAAATGCTGCCTGTTGTAGTAGCTGAGCAGCCTTTGGAAAGAAGGGGGATGCACTTGCCTGACAGATGTGCTAACAATTAATGTCCCCTGGGATCTGCTCAAAGGTTCAGAATGAAATAAGGGTTATGGGAGATTAATTACTGGGCACTATGAAAGTGACATGGTTAGAACCACATGATAAATAAAATTTATCTCATGGCACAGTATAACAGCAGTGCAGTCATTGTCTGTTATTCTTACCAAACACATGTTATACTTACTACTAAGAAAATTAATTAAAAATTCAAGATCAAGGACTAGATCCTTTGCAGATATAAATCAGCTGAGCAAGTGCAATTTATAGTAGCTAAGAATTTGAACCAGGTACTTATTAATGTCCCTTTATAAACAAAAGGAAACCTCAGTAGAGGCTTTGGCCTGATAGGTGTGCGAACAGTTCTGTTTTGACTAGTTCCCTAGGCAGTAAGGTGTTCAAGATTAAGTGTAAGTGATGTACCAGGGAGATAGCAAAATGGTACTGCTCACCTCCACTGACAGAGTGTCCCTCAAAGAAAACCACCTTGATGTCATTGAGTGATTTATTCATTTCCTCCCACCTAAGGAGACAGTGGTAAGGCCAATTATTTTTTTATATGAAAAGCCTAATAATTAGGCAGACGATCTGTAGGGTGTTGCCAACATTGGTAATTGAGCAACAAAGACTAGTAAGGCATAGCAAAATAGAGTAGCTGCTCTAGCGGGAGGGGTACCGCGGCTTGATTACTCATTTCTTAGACTTGAGCTCTTACCTCACCTTAGCACTCACCCCCTCAGTTCACTCGGACTACAAGCTATTAGCTGCTTATGTGATTTTTAGATTAACAAAAGGCTGCTGTATTAATCAAAGCAAAAAGATCAGATGGGTCATGTTTAGATTTTTAACAGCTTATCTGAAAAGGCTATAGCTCTCTGAACTCCTTAAGGGATGGGACAGTTATCCTAAAAGACTGTCAGCGTAGATTATCTGTGTACAGTGATGCTTGAATGCTTCTAACAAGGTATTCCTATGCAGAGCCAAGTGACATCCCTCCTTGTATTATAGATCTTGCCATCCAAATAGCCAAGATAACTGCTTACCCTACCTTGGCAGTGTCTGGATTGGCTATACTAGGTAGATAAGGTTTGCCTAGCTGTGACAGCGTAGTCAGCTGCTATTATATTTATCTGGTGATGTGTAGTGGTTCTTGCAATCTGTAGGGAGCTCTATGCTGGTTTTGGCTCTCCTTGTGTTAGCTCTTGCACTAGTGAAACTAGGTTGTGGTTGTCCTTACAACTGTGCCATCAAAGCAGCATACGCATGTAGCCTAAGTGACTTGCCTGAGGTTATACAGAAAGCCTGTGGAAGACCAGAAAACCAGCTTCTCCCGTGTTTTTGCCTGGTGTATTTTCTGCAGGAGACTTTGGTTTCTCACAATTATTTCTGTATGTGTGTCAGTGTCCTGAGTACTTCCATGAGGCCTGCTGAACTATTTGGAGCTCCTATCTGACTTTCTATGCGTTTTTCTAAGAAGTTGTGGCTGAAATCTGACTTTGGAAGGATAGGTAACATCTCTGAAACAATTATATCCTTCGAGCAGGTTATCTTCAAACTCAGCACAGGACAACAATGATTCTGTAGAGCGTGATTTTTAAGGTTGGGATGAGTACTTGCAGCAACTTCCCAGGAAGTCTTGGCATGACAGAGTATACATATTGCTGTGCTCTGTCATTAGGAATGTTTTTCCATTCATTTGCTTTCATAAGACTTAGTAGTTACTGTACAGTCTTATTTTGTAATTAAGATACCCTCCTGCATACTTTACATCATGAATAACATTGATAATTGTGTGATACAGTAATTGCAGATAGCAATGATTAATTCTTGTGATAAAATTTGTCCTCGGAACAATTGATTTTACTGCCAGAAAGGTAGAAACTTCCCAATGGAAATACTTTCACATTATTGTTATTAATTTAAGCTTGTTGGGGGAGGGAGGAAGTAAAAAAAAAAAATCAATTACTTTGTATTTTTCACTAATCTGTTATGATCTCTTTAATACAGAGGAATTATAACTCAAGGCATGTTTTTTTCTAATTCATGAGCTATTGGAAAAGCTTACAGAAACTGTAAGGGCTGAAGAAACTGGATATCATGAGGTGATTACAGCTGTTGAGCTGTAGGGAATCTTTCTTTCTAATGCCTCTGTGTTCTTGAATCAATGCTGAACGAGGGTGGTGCCAGCAGCCTGGTTCCTTGCTTGTCCATAACTGAGCTTCAGCAATTATTTTACTCTTATGCGGTTCATGCACTTGCTTGAGGCATCCTGAGGGAGCACAATTTTTTGAAAGCCCTTAGACTCAGGGGCCTGATTTTTGTTATTCAGATGGTGGAAGTTAAATTGTTAAAATTATGTATGCTGGCCAACAGTTTTCCAAAATGGGCTCCTGCTGCAGGAGTTAATCTTATTTGGGCATTTCAAATTCATTCCATTTGAATAGGGTGACTATTAATGAAAATGAAAGGAAGTTATCCTTGTTGATCATATCCTTAGAGCATCTCATGTTCCTGCATTGTTTTATCCTGGTAGGATATGGTTAGAGACCAAGATAGCACAGAATGTTCCTTCTCACTCACAAGCTTGATGGGACAAGATGATCAAAGCTTTCTCCCATTAATTTTCCTTGCAACTTAACTAACTTCCATCAGTACTTTAGGAAACTTGTTTTTGTGTTTTCACTTGAACTGTTACTGCTGTTACAAAGGGCATGAGTTTTCATGTGCATTTAATTGAAGTATCTGCCAGGTCTCGTCTTATGCTTGAGTTAATCAGACAAAAAGAAATGTAATAGCCACTCCATTAGATTCTCCTGGTAAATGTCACCAACTTACCTTAGTTTTTCAGTTAAACTTTTCAGTTAATTGATTGAGATGAAAATTCATCCCATGATAGTGCACTTCTGGTTGCTCTTGGCGTGATGGCAATTTGGTAACATAAACTATACTGCTTCTATGCGCTACTAACTAAGAGTGAGACTTGGTACTATTTCTTCATTCCCTCCCTTGCATGCCCATTTCAGCTATTGTCTCTGTGTTAGTTTTCCTGCAGTGCAAGGGAAGGACTCAGTTGTCAGAAGACTGACATAAAGCAGAGCGAGTGGTACCCAGCAGTACTGGATTATCACAGGACGTGTTCCAAGGGGATAGAGATAAGCATGTGACCCAGAGTTAGGGCAGTGATTAGATGGAAGCAATTTATCCAAGAATAATTAAAATGAGACCAGATATTAATCAGTAGCTTCTTTTGTTTTTTCTTTTGTATGTGAATCATTTTCATGATTCCAGAATTTTGGGTGAAAACTCCAAAATGGCTTTCTGCTGTCTTTTCTTTTCTGCATTAACTTGTGATTTAGAAGGCGATGAAAGGTTTGCTGAGGGAGATAAGAGTAAATCCCAAGGATGTAACAGAGCAGTTTCATAAAAAAAATCATAGTAAATCTGACTATTCTTCCTAAATTGTATTTTCTCTACCTTGGGAATTGCAAGGAAATGCCTCTAACTTAGGTGCTGCTTGGATACGGCAGGTGTGGAAATCAGGAGTTTGCTTGATTTTGCTAAAGCTCTAACACAGTCATTAAATAGAAACTCCTTTCCCTGTGCTCACCCTCCCCAATCAGTAGGAGTGGGAAAAGTGTCTGATAGGTCTACAGTCTAATCAAGGAAATAAACTGTACCAGCCAATGCGTGAACTCCAGGTTGTAGCAAGCAGCAGTTTTGTGCTGCTGGGGCAGGTATTAAGCTGATAAATCATCAGTGAATATTCTGGAAGCAGGCTTTCTAAAGAAGTGTCAGGAGCAGGATGCACGCTGGTGGAAAAAGGAATTTTTCTCTAATGGCCACTGAAGGAGGTATTTATTAGGAGCTGTAATCAGTGCTGAGTAGACTGTAGCACAGGAGTGCCTTTGTAAGGCTGGTGTTGTGGTGTTGTGTAGGATGGAGTGCAGCTGACAGAAAGACCTGAAAAATTATCTGCTTTTCCCTTGGGTAGTGAAGAACAAAGTGTATCTCTGAGTTTTGTATTTATGAAGCAAAACCCTGTTTTCCAGAAACTGAAACCAGAGAGGAGTTTTCCCATTGCTGCATTCCCTGCAGAAAACTTTCATGTATATGGGGTATTGAGCTGGGGCTCAGGAGTGTCAGTGCTCTACATGGCTTTTTGAGAAGTTGAGTTTGATCTGCTGACCATAGATTCTAGATGTGTGAACACTTAACCGTTGCTTTAGACCAGAGCACAATTGTTTGTGCTGCTAGTGAAGTTCCTCTGAAATTACCCCCAAAATACAAGAGAGCAGAAATTAGCTGTGACCTGTGAAATGACTGAATACTACCGTAGCAAGTGTCTGGTGTGTCTGGACTATCTTACATCCAACTCTTATTCAAAGAGATTAAAAAAGTACTGGCTGTGTCTAGAGAGAGGTATTTCACATTATGCATCTGTTTTTGTGAGCTAAATGTGTTACTAATATTATTACACGCTTAAGATCTTTGTGTATTAGTACATATACCTGAGGCTAGTATATTTTACATGCACCCTGAGGCTGTATTTTTTTTTTCTTGAGTGAGTCTTTTTAGTAATCCTTTTAACTACAAGAACATTAAGCTGAAACCATTATTTACTGATATGGTGAAATGACCCCCCTATCCACTTGGTAATGAAAGAGCCTACAAGGTGTTCAGGTTATTGGCCCTGTCAGAACTTCTTTCCAGAATGTAAATCCATGGCTGGTTTTACAGTGCTGGCTATGGAGATTCTGTGGCTAATCAATAGTTTGTGGGCGATGAGCCAATGGTAAAGCCAAACTGAATAATGAGAAAAGCAAAGAACCCATGAACTTGATGCTCTGAAGTTCACTGTCAGTGTAAAGATTTAGGGTGCTGCAGTTGACCTGCAAATATTTCAGATGCTTAAAGTGTTAATGTTGGGACAATTCTGCTGAAATGCATTTGTAAGGACATGGTGACTACAGTAAAAGAAAAAAATCTTTGACCACTGAATTGAGATGCTGTCACACCAGGTAATTTTAAAGTGATTGGAGATGTTGCAGACATTGAGCGTTGCAAAATGATGCTCTATTAAGTTACTGGAAACTGGGGTTTTAAGGAGCTTTCACTAGAGGTGGCCCAGGCAAGATTTGGGATGTCACTTTGTTATTCTGTTAGTACACTTAACAGCAAGTCCTGGCTGGGACCATCAACCAAAACTCTAATGATAGAAAACTTAAGCTGAGATGATGTTCTAGGGGAAACTGAAGGGGAATGGGGAAATGGTTAGGATGGTCAAGGTGGTCCCTGTGGCTGCAGAGACATGCTGCATGTCCTCTCCTAGCTGGCCTTTCCTAAATTCTGAAAGCTTCATGACAAAGTTGTATGAGCTTGTATTGATGACAGGCATCAAAATGCCAGAGTATGTCAGCCTGCATTGTGAAGTATCTGCTGTGTAATTAGTCTCCAGATTAGGAAAAACAATTTGTGATGTTACGCTTTGTAACACATTAAATTATGGTTACTACTTTGTAGAATATTCATCATAACAGTGTAATTATTGCAGTTACTCTTTTCAGTAACAAAACAGTGCAATAGCATACTGGTGTGTGTTTTGTAGATATATACACCACCATGTACGCAGTAACCCTAAAAAGTCCGTTCAGTTGCGTGCAACCTTCATATTTTGCTTGCTGAACCTGCAGTGACTGTATGAATATGCTGTCCTGAATGACAGATTTGTATTATGATAATGTGCAGATCTTGAAAATGCACTTGCTAGGGCTTAATGAATGCATCCCAGTTAAAAATAATTAATTATGCTCTCAGGGATTGATTTGGACCACAAGATCAGTAGCGTAGCTAAGGCTGCTACCCTTAGTCCTGAAAACAATTTTCCCAGCAATGAAGATTAATCCCTTTTTATTGTGTTGATGAAATAACAACATGATCATAAAGCATACGAGAACAAGGAGAAGTTGACAAAGTATATCTTTGATTAATTGCCATAATAGATTGCAGGTTGCTGACTGAGGAAATTTTTTCAATGCTCATTTTTCAGTCTTTAAAACTTTAATGCACAAGGGGAAGACAAAGAAGAAACAGCTAGTTAAAGGCTGTGCACAATTTTATGCATGTGAGCCACCTAGCAAAGTGGTCTAAGGACAACTGTTAACTTGATGGGAGTTCTGTGAGACAGCAGGACAGAAGAATGATAGTGGTCAACATGGTAAACTGGAGCTTCAAACCTACCTGCAATTCCTAGCATCCCCTTGGGTATCTGCGGCTACATCTAAATTGTGTTACATCTAAATTATGTGACAGTCACTTGCTTCATCTGTAGTGCATATGTAATGTTTATCTTCACTCAGTTTGGGAAGAAATCCTGGTCTACCGAGGAACTCCAGTACATTAAAGATGACCACGTGCTGAAGGACTTTGGGACTGAATTTCTCAGCTTTTTGGTGTCGTGACAGAACATGTAGTACCAAGGTAAGAGACCTTACTGCTATATGGTTAAAGTGGCATTGTTTTGTTAAACTTCTTGAAAAAATAATCTTATTCAGTCAACATCCAATGAAATTCTCTTTGCTCTTTGAAAGTCTGAGGAACTAGTAAGTTATTGTCAATCTACAGATGATGAAATTGAAGGATGGGGAAATGGAATTCAAGTTCTACAAGCCCAGCCCCACAGTTTTGCAAAGAGCTCCTTCATAGCCTCCAACAGGGGCTATGACACCTCAAAATCTGTAAGATCACGCCTCACAGTGCCACTTCTGAAAATATTAGCTGAAGTGACTTATTTAACTTGTCAGGTGGTGCAGACAGGTCTAAACCAAATGTATCCTGACTCTCCCAATTAGCTTAGTTACTACAGGGGAAACAGTTTTGGTCATTAAATAAGAGTTCTTGTACAACTAGGAATGGTGTCTACGTTCCCAAAGGAATGGGGAATGGATCCCCAGGAGGGACAGTTATTCTTGTGAAGATTCCAATAGCTGTTCCAAATGATGCCTCATGGACCTGTAAACTGAGTGTTATAAAATGAGAAAAGAAAACAAAGTCTGCTAAGTGCTGTCATATTAGAACCAGCTCAACTATTTAAAATCTTCCCCAGAGAGACTAGTAATTAAAGCACATTTTTTCCCATTCAGTTGCCAATCATACAATTCTAAAGTGGGTCATCACCTACCTTGTTAAACAAAAATCTTTGTGTTCCATAGGCAATGCAATTTATCTTTGGGGGAGAAGGGGAGGGTGCATGTAGGAAATCAGAATCTAGGAACAGACTGAGGTGCTAAAAAAGTGCCTTTCTTAGCTTAGTAGACCTCTAGAGATATCTGTGTATCCTTAAAGAACCCCCAATCTCCTGAAGTAAGCAAATCATGCATGCTGTGAAGTTAAGCTCTTTTGCAGGTTACACGGCTTCCCTGAGCTCGATTCATCACTTGCCTCTGGCCCCTAGAAAATGCAAGGAAATGCAACTTACCTTAGCCAGGGAGAACTTGCTACTTTGTGTGTCTTGTTCTGTGTGGATACGAAGCATAAAGAGAATATTGCATTCTCGGTGGCTGAAGGTGACTTGGAAAGCTGCTGAGGCTTGCCCTACAGATAGGGTCTACGTTCCCTGGGAAAGCAATTGAGAAAGGAAGAGCTTGCAATAACAAAAATGGAGTTGAGAGGGGTGTAAGTGATAGCAGTGATTTATTGTGATACTGTGCACAGGGCTGGGTTCCACACTGTCTGAGAAACAGCTGCTTGTCCTTGAGCAAAACAGAACTAGTGCGGGAGAGCAAACGAGCTCCCAGCCACGAGCCAGTGTGTGACTGCCCTTGCTCTGCACACCCAGAGATGCACAGCAGTAGGGAAGCAGTTCTGTGAGATAAAGGTGGGAGTACAGATGATGCCTTCTCGTATAGGTTGCTTATCTGGATTATTCACAGACAAGATGCCTTTGGCTACCTGAAAAGTTGACTTTCTTGCAGCTGGCTCCATGGTCTAATGAGCTGCCTGTCTCCTGACATCAGAACCCTGGGAGAAAGGAGGCTGAGAGCACAACCTCTGCCAGGGCTCACTCCCCAGCAGCTTGATGTGCAACAAACTGACAGCAGCCCAGCCTGTCCTCCATAGCCTGCAGTATGGCAGCCTACAGTACCATCTGCTGGCTGACACCACCACTGCTCTGATGTCTCATCTTTCTTGATATTAGTAGGGAAATGTTCCATGCTAAATTACCTTCAAACCACAGGAGAGTGAGCTCTACAACTATGGAAAAATATGCATTTTGACATGCTGCTTTTATTGGGCTGTGGGATATAATTATATCTATTTAACAGACCTTAGATGGGTGCAAGTTATCAGGCACTACATACTTTTGAGGATGCAAGTTAGTACTATGCAAACACAGCAACCTCATTCAATAATAACTTAATGCGCCATCATATTTAACTGACTCTTTGCTATAATTGTTTAAAGAACTTAATGGATTTCTTGTACTTAACTATTTAATTTTTAATTATGGATTAGTGAGATGATGAAACAAATGAGGGATAGAGTGCTCAGTTTGATCTGCCCTTATGCAATACAGCAGTCCTAAAAGGGGCATATCTACTCTGAGAATTCAGCCGAGTATAAAGCATGTGTGCATATTCAGATTTTCCCTCTCCCCTTTACTTGTCCTGAGAAGCAGTTGCATCTTTGGAGCTTTCTAGTAAGTTTTCACTTTTGAAATGGTTTAGTCTGTCTTCAACTCGGGCATTGGTTACTTTAGAGGTGGTCACACTTTCGTTGCATCCAGGATGGTTGAAAACTGTATTTAAACTTCCTGATATGGCTTCATGTTACAGCATTAGGCACGCTTAGTTTCCATTGGGAAGCAGAATAAAATCTCTTAAATTCTCACTGAAATTAACAAACGTGAATGTTAAAGATTCAGGCTTCACTGTAAAAAGACAGCAGGTTTCCAGTATAATGCCCTACCGAATGCAGAGGATAACAAAACTCAGTGTATTATGCTCAACTGGCATATAGCTCTTTCATGATCTTCAGCTATATAAAATAAATTACCATTATTAATGCTGTTATAGCGCTGCACACATCTAAAATGCTTAAGAAGGGTTCATACTAATTTAGCTCAACAGAACAGAAGAGACTTCACTTCCTTTGGCTATGTGGAATCCTTACTTTCCATCTATTGTTCGTGAAATAGCTCTGTCAAGAGTGGAAGTGACACAAGTGTAATTCTGAATACAAAATGTCCATATACATTAAGCCTCAAAACAGGGAGTTGTGAATTCCCCCTTCTGCATCAAAGTACTTGCAGCTTTTACGTAATTTAACTCCATGTTTAGGTACATGAAAATTTCTGGTTTGATTTTTACATGATAACACTTTGCTGTTGTATTCAAATTGCCAGTACTATCTGCGAGAGTATTTCTGCAGCACACTTTTAGACATTTTATCATTATTCTTCATTTAAAATGTCACTATTGTTCTGACAAATCTTGTGTGCTTGGTTTGAATAGCTTTACAAGTGTCAGGCTGGAGATGTCAGAAATAGCGCTGAAGACTGCATCTTTTGTTTCCTAAGAGAGCAAGCATAAAAGATTTTTGTGTAGAATGACTGGATTGAACTGGTACTGCAAATTTGAAGTTGTTCCGATGCATCAGGATTTCTCTAGAGTGAAGTCTAGGGAAGACTATTTTACTGCAATCCAGAATTATGGGATTCAACTGTCAGCAGGCTTTTAAGCAGATAGTGTTCTTCCTGTCTCAAATGCATCTCACCTGATAATGCTTTCCTTTGACTTCCTGTCTATTTTATATCTGACTGGGCAAGCAGATATGCATACTTACAAGGGGCCATGATGGGAGAGTAAATGCTGACCGCTGTATTCCAGTCCGGTTCCTGTTCCAGGACTTGTCACCATCTTCTCTGGGTACAGGAGAAAGAAATAGGTAAGAACCCAATCCCGGTAGGGAGAGAGTTCTGGGTAATGGGATCTAGCGCACAAACCTACAAGTTTCTTCTGTTTCTGGTTCCTACACTTCTGTGAACTGAGCACTTGGGGAGGGATGATGGTGTCAAGAAGGAATTTCTGTGCTGCAAATTACTGCACAATTATTTTTTTAACTTGATGGGGTCTAGCTTAAGAATCTGGTAGTAGCCATGGAGGGAGTCAGCATAATGTCTTGATGGGCTGCTGAGTTGATGTACATTGGCAAAATCTATGTCCTTAAATTTGTAGTGCAGTTCACCCCTAGGCAATAGTGCTTGCGTGTCAAAGTTGGTTACTAGAGTGTATAAAAAGTTGGAGTTGAAAATCTGCCACAAGACACAGGTGTGTGGGGGGAAATGGTCAGTGAACATAGTTTCTTGGAATGAATTTGACATTAGCTGTTGTCTGCACAAGGAACTCTGTTATTTCTGTGCAAGGGTGTGTGTTCTCTTCAGTCACAAGAAACTTCTGGTCTTCTATTTCACTGTAGTCCCCTGGAAACCCTTAATGGAGTGTAAGAGGCAAATGAAGTGTTTCCAGTTAAGAGCTATGAGTAGTATCAGTGAGGGATGCACACTCTGAAATCTGTCTATTAGTCAAACACTTTAATGTGCAGATGCAAATAAACAATATCCTGTGAAAAAGTTGTGATAACTTTAAAAACTGTCTCCAATGTAAAAATCTCTTTTCCCTTGTTTTCCCCACTGAATTGCATTTACAACAGAGAAGCTGATCTTGATGGCAGAAGCTTCCTAAGAAAAACAAATCAAAATTAAAGGCAATTTAAAAATCGGTGCAATTTCCTCAATTTTTCTTGTGTGTCCTGGTTGTTCGTCCTCAAGGGATAGCTGTACTTTCTGATCTGTACTAATACAAAATTCATATTTGTCTGGGCTATTATGTGCAAAGTAATGTGTAATCCTTCAGGTTGGAGTGAAAAGCCAAGTCAAATATTACAGGAGACCTTTCAATTTTGAAAGGTTTCAGAAATAAGCACAATACAAACACATAAAGAGATCCAAGTATATGTAAACAAACTGTTATTGCAGTCTCCTCCTTAAAAAAACACAATTAGGTTGCCAACAAGATTGCTTTTGGATTACTTGGATTAAGCATTGCATTCAGGGGTTTATGAAGTACCTGGAATTTCATTTTTTCTGACATCTTCAAGTTGTGAAACTCGGTTCTGCAAGGGCTTGCAGGCTTCCACATGTGCTGAGGTGCTTTGCCATGGTCTCTAGTGCATGGATTCCTTGGAACAGATGTTGCACTGGTAAAAAGTGGTTCCTGGTGATAAGGAAATGGTTAATCCATTTCTAACAAAGACTATGTAGTACTCAGCTTACTGAGTAACCTAAAAGTTAATTAAAAGAACCCTGTAGACATAAAGAAATACAGAATTAAAGCTGTCCCTTCTGATAAAGTATTGAAATAACTAACTTTGCCCTAGGGGGAGATGTGGCTCCTTTCTTTGCATGTAGAGTACCTGGATATAGAGAAATCACAGTGATTCAGATGGAGTCTTTCTCCATCAGCATTTAGGAGAACCAAACAGTGAAAGTAAAATGTTGAAGAGAACAAAAACGGTGGCAATCTCATTGAGAGGGGGAACGTAGATATACTTGGTCCTTTCACCTAAGGCACCTTTGCTTTGGTTAGCTTAGATTTGCAACAGTTATAATGGTAAGGGCTCAGGGAAATCTGTGGCACTCCTGCTATTTGCTTCAATTGCAAGGAATTCAATTAGTTCATATGATTCTTCTGTCTCATTGGTTGGTTTGCGTCAGGTCTAAACACAGATCTTTCCTGCAAGAATCACTGACAGAAACAGGTGGTGGTTTATCTCTCTCTTGCTGTCTATTGCATCACAAGTCTTGAAGTAGTAAATCCCATGAAGATATGGTTAGAATAACCTCTTGGGTTTGGGGGTTTTTTAATGGCCAGTAGCTCTGCTAGTGAGGTGCAGCTCTGGTATAAGGGCAGAAATGTAACTTAGCAGTGCGTTGAGATTCTCTTCAAGATAATCGGTTTCAAAATATGATGGATTCTCACTGATATCTACAAAATATTTGTCCTCTTGGTATTGTCTCAAGGAATACTGTTTCCTGCACACTGTGAAACTAAGAATAGAAGTGGGTGGTGTGGGCTGAGGAATAATGCAGTGAATCAGAATTTTAATGCTAAAAAAAATCTGTTGATGGTACTGATTAATCATTACTAGTGCTGATGGGAAGGCCAGACTCTATAAGCTAGTTTAATTATTTTCCAGTTAGTGTTAATCTCCGTTAATGAAAACTCTCGAAGCCAAAAAAGAGATGACACAAATCACTGTTATTCATGAGAGGCTCTCTTAATCTATAAAACATCAAAGATGTCATTTCAAGTGTCTTTGCTTTGCTTGTATTTTATTTTTTAAATGATCAAAACACTTTGTTCTCAAGTTCTTGATGAATCAGCGTGTGACAGTTCAGAAAAGATCTAAATAGGAGACGATCACTTTTCTTAAAGAAATGAAACGTGGTGACTCAGGTGCAAGCCTCTACACAAGCATGGGTGTCTAGGTAATTGTATGATGCTTTGTTATATGTATCTGTGCAATACATCTCTCAGAGGAAAAACGAGTCATTTGAACTGAGAACAAGTCCTGATCCTGAAATGTATTAATTTCCCTAAACCCTAAGTCAATGAAAGCTGGAGTAGCTAAATACCTTTGATAAACAGTGTAAATGACTAGCAGGTTTATCTCAACCCCAAACTTGGTGTATATTTACATTTCCTTTCTGACCCTCATGAACTCACTAAGTATACCTGTTTTGCTCCAGACAAGGTTCTATGCATGAAGGTTTGAAACAAAAATTCACTGAAACATTTTACAACTTCATCATGGTTTGGATTAAATAGATCCTGATTGACTTCTGATCCAAAATCAGGTTACTCTTTTAAGTCTTCTGATTTTCCATTCCTCCATATATGGAACAGAGCACAGCTTAAATCAGAAATTAACTGAACCAGAGGCTTTCAAGCCTGAATGCACAGGCTGGCTAACACTGAACAGGAGCTGGAAACAATGCAGTAATAATGCTCTAGTTTCAGATAGCAATTTGATTAGAAGGAAGGAATCTGTTCCATGAATAACATTTCTCATTTTCATGTCAAACAAGAACTAAATAGCACAAGTTAATGAGCATGAAAAAGGAACACAAAATCAGTAAAGTATGTTAATCTAGCAAGAAGGAAAAGAGGGAGCAGAGATGGAAATTGCAAGAGGGATAATTTGCTGTATTCCTGTGACAGTTTGGCTACCCTCTGTGCTAAGTGTGCGTTTCAGATCTATGGATCCGGATGTAATTGCTGTTAATGCGATCGCTTGCGTAGTACTTGAGTAGGCAACTGGCAGCTCCTGACTTAATACGTGTATGCATGCAAGTGGTTCTTGGTGCAGCTTTGAAAGTTTCTGCTGCCATACCTCAGTAGAAAAAGTTATAGTGACTAACCATGCACTTACTCAATACTTTGGTTAAAAAAAAGCCTCCCTACCTCCCTCAAACCTTGGTATTGACTCGCCAGGGCCCTAAAACTTCATCTGTTCTGTGGGGAACAAATTGTGCCTTGATTTAGTGCCATGGTAGCGTCCTCATCTCATTGACTGCGACCTGCATATGTTTTGATATACTTTTATGTTTATGCGTATAGAAAGATACCAATGAAGGTAGAATGAATCAGTAAATAATGTATAGCCAGATCATCTGTTATACCAAATTTGTCTTTGGCTGTTTTTCTGCTGCATTTGTTCATTATGAGCATACTTTAAAGGGGAGTTGGTGGCATTCTGCTTTTGAGGCTGCATGCATTGTACTTGGTGTCTTTTTCACCTGCTCCTTGCTGTATGTCCATCCATCTTTTTCTGTTCCTTGTGCTGCTGGCTTCAGGTGAAGGAGTCACTTGTACGCTGCCAGAACAGATGGCCCCTGACTTCAGCTTCTGACTCAACTGCTGCATTTCCTAGCAAGCTGAGTGGCCACTCAGCAAGCTGAGTGTTTACGTGTGTCCTGTGAAAGGAGGAAATGAACACTTCTGTTGTCAATTTGAGTCTCAGTTTCTACCATCCCCCCGAAGTTGGCATTTCTTAAATGTATTCAATAGAAGCTAAGGCAGAAGAAAGATTAGGGAAGAAAAACACAAGAAATGACACAGATGTCTTGAGGCACAGATTACATCTTTGTACAATCAGAGTACAGTAATATCCCAGTCCAAATCAGACCATTAGCACAGCTGCTAACTTTCTAGTTTGCAAAGGCAACAACAGTCACTTTACTCTTTAGTAATAGTGCTGTTGACAGCACTGGATTGATCTTGCATTACCCAAGTGATGTGGGAAAACTTTATTTTACTGAAAGACTTCTGAGAGATTCCCATCTGGTCAGCACTCTAAAACCAAGATAAGTGTAAAGATGAGCTTAGCAATCGCTTTGGTACCCTGGTCAGAGTTTTTTTTCAAATAGATGCCGAATTCACTTGCACACTCTGACTGGAAGGCAGGCAGCAGCCTTCTCTATCTTACTCTTTTTTCCTCAGAACAGTCTTGGAATATTTCTGGAGAGGGGGAAAGCACCTTCAGGTGTTCTGTTTAATAGCCGGTATCACTGCTGCTATTGACAGATCCTGAAAGCTTAGACTTGGTGGCCCAGTTCGTCCCTGCCAGTGTAATGTTTCTCCACTGCTTTGTAAATAATATCATGCTGTAAGCTAACTGAAGCTGCCACAGTTCTTGTTTTGAACTTTTTCTTGCTTTTTTCAGGCAACTTTTTTTTTACTAGATTCTACTACATATATTTTTTTTTCCTGAAAAAATGGTGGCTGATCTGTTTGCTGAAACACCATCTCAGTGAGAACAGCTGGTTTAGAAACTTCTCTTTGGGGGGGGCGGAATAAATTAATAGGCCTGTTTTTGAGCACTCCTGGCAGATCTGTCATCTGTTCCACAGCCCAAATGACAAGTGAGTTATACAATGGGGCTTTGCAAAGTTCAAACCATATTGTATAGCAGATGCTGTGATACTATTACTCAGTAAGTCCACACAGACTCCCCATTGTCATCTCCTTCCCTTGTGGCAATTTATGACCAGTTCTCTCTTTGCAGTGTTACATTATGACTACATTAATCCTAAAGATGCATTAACCCCACTTCTGGCATTACAAATTTTTTCTGAAGTTCAGCTCTTTACCCCTCTCACCATCTTCACGTGGTGGATTTGTTCTACGCTGTTTTCTTATTAGCTCCAAGGTGATCGGTTTGATGTATTTCAACATTTTCCCTTTAATTCACTAGTTCTGGTCTTTCCAGATTTAGTTTGCCTATAAATCCTACAGCAGCAGTAGCATCCTTAAAAGGTAATGATAGTTCTCCTCTTTCTGTTGTATCTCATTTCCTAGTCAATCTTGCCTTAAAATTGTTTGGCACTTTTCCATATATAAAATACCAGGTGGTATCTGTGGTCATTATTTCAAATCTGTGACATTACTGATACTGATACTTGCTTGGTGAAAAGTGCACCTAGGATTCATCTCCTTTTGGTTCTCTGAATCTGGTTATTTGCTTACCTTGGGTGACTCAATTTTCTGGTACCTTTGTTATTTCAGTACACATACTGGGGGTCAATGTGACAGACTGCCTTTCTTTAATACATTGAGATCTAGACCTAGAAAGAGTTGGTGGACTAATGATGCTTCAGTTGCAGAAAACTCATTTTACCATTAATGATGTGAATGTTCTGTACGAACAGTCTCTATATTAGAAAGGTGCCTTATTTCTGCACAGCAAATAATAAAATAGCTCATTGAGTAATTTCTTGTATATTAGCTTGGTTTCAACAGCACTGAGTCACTCAATCATGAGCCAAAACCCCATATTGGCCCTGTAGCTATTTGCTCATCAGCCTTTTTCTTTCTTGGAAAGGGGAGACAAAGCCTCACTGAATAGCTGATCACTCAGTTGCTCAAGTTTTCCCACTGTTTTCCTTGGACAGTCTGATCGGCGAGTGCTGTTAATATGACCTTTCCTGTCTTGCAGGTGTTTGCCTTAGCAAATGTAGTACGCCATTAGGGAGAACTGAAAGAGCTGCTCGTAGTGTTGCAAACTTCACTGAACTGAGGCTGGGAGAATGACAGTGGAGGAACAAAGCAAATATTCTTTTCTGACAGTTCTCCAAAAGCTGCTCTCAGAGCAGGTAGAGAAGAAGATATTAGCTAGATGAATGTAAATGCTCTGTTTTTAACTGGCTGAGAGGAAGACCAAGGATGTTGAAAAATTTAACTTGCGTAGTCGTCTAAATGAGAACTGAATTGCTAAAAAGCTGATAGCTGCTCGCTTAATTCTCCACTTGATAACACTCTTTTCCTGTCTTGTCTACTTAGATTGTAAGTTCTGTGTTTTACAATGCTCATGTACCATGTACAGTACCATGGGATGTTGTTTGAGCTCTTCAAGGTTTGTTTGGGGTGCATACCCAAATGTTACCAAGATGCAACATTGAACTGAGTCATCCTGACCAGAAGTGGGAATCAAAAATGAAAAATAAACTTAACTGAATGTTAAAGTTTCAATTAAGAACTGACCTGCGTTTCCTAGAGCTGTCGCATAGTCTGTGACTGTCTCTGAACTGCATCACCCATTCCTAATTGAATCCCTTTGTACCCACATTTACAGCTGAAATTTAACACACCGACCTCCAGTTGATCTCAGGAATGATATTATCCTATCCATTTCCTAGCAAATTACAGTTCTTTGCAGGAATGCATTAAACTATCAGATCTTTCTCATTATGGATTTCTCATAGGCCTTTTAGCTCCAAATGAGCTCTGAGGCCAACTAAAGCTCTGATGGAGCTGTAGTCTCCCTCACTGCATGAAATGAAAAGTGCGTCTTCTATGCTAGAATGTGAGAACAGGTTTGATTTTTATTTTTTTTTTAAAGAGTGAAGCAGCAATAGGCATGGATTGCTATAGCTGAGATGGAAAGACTAAGCATTGCTAAACTGCAAATGGGCTCAGGCTCTGCAGCAGTGCTGGTATGATAAAAAAAAATATTGAATACAGTATGTTTGATATTAATTTTTTTCTTTTCCTCCACAGAATCACCCATAGGGGAATTCTCAAGGTATTTCTGGCAGTCTGAAACTCTCCCTGAGTAATTATCAGGATGTGCACTAACATAAATACTGTTACACCAAAGGAGACATGAATCTTTTCTGATCAGTTCTTGGCATCCTTATGATTCTGGGAATATTTAAAAGGTAAGAAGTCCCAAATTAACTATGTGGATTGATTTAGGATCCACTTTATATGTCTGCTCTAGCTAGCAGCATCAGCTTTATTGCAAATGTGCAAATAGCTTTTGTTTTAAGCATGAATGGATCCATTGCTGTTTCGCAGAAGAAGCAAGGGAAAAAGTGGTGGAGGGGACCTTAATGTGTCTCAGTGTTGATTCAGGTAAATGCACCAGCCCAACACTGAAAGCTACTCCCTTCTCATTCTGCCATCTTAACTTCTAGAAAGAAGAGAACTGCTGGATGGAAATAATGTCTTCCTTTGAAAAAAAAAAAAAAAAAAAAAAAAAAAAAAAAAAAAACCAATTTCACCTCCATATGATGAGGCCAGGAGAAACGCTAACTGTTGCAATTAATACAAAACGATATATCTGATAGACAGCAAAGTATAGACAATGTGCACAACATAATATATACTGTGTGTAGTAATACACTCAGGTGTAATGGCCATCCTTCTTTTCATGGGTCCATTCAGCAGGCTACCTCTCCCCTTATTTTTAGCGAGATAGCAGTCGTACGTTATACCGGCTCTGGTTACAGATGTGCAGCATGGCCACATTTAAATCATTCTCCATGAGATATTCCCAAGCTTTACAACTGGTTTAAATGAAAAACTCAAGAAAAACAATAACAATTTATAAACTTCTAAGTCAGAACTATAAATCCCTTTTATCTTGTTAAATTAACAGAGGCATTGTGCTGTGAAAAGGGACCAAATTTAAAAACTCAGCAAGACAGATCTTAGCATGTTCTACTATTAAAATCTCTCTTAAGAGGGTCAACATGGAAAGCAAAACATACTTGACTTCTGCTTGAGGCAGGAGGGGATAGAGTTTCCTTTTTGGCTGCCACTTAACCTATGCCTTCTGGTTCTTCTTTGCTACCATGGTAGAGGGGTTGTGTTCAGGAAACTACTAGGAAAGCAATCATCTGGAGTATTGCTGAAGAATAGGTGTTGGACATAGGAAGCTGCCCACTTTACCCTGAGTTACTGTCTAACTTCTCAATATGGGTTTATATTGCTTTAAAAAAGTTACAGTGCTCTAGCTTTCACTACTTAGGCTAAAACTAATAGAAACATGTCCAGCTACAAAGCTGTAACATTTTAACTAAACCTAAAAAGCATGCTCTCAGTTTAATGAGCTTGTGTTTGTGCATAGACAAGATCTTTTTTTCTTAAAACCTAAAAGCAGAAACGGAAGTAGGCAAAATGGAGGGTTTTCCCTTCTGTAGCCAGCTAAGAAGATTGATGAAATAACAGGCAGTCTTTAACAAAATAGCAAGTCTACCTGACGGAACCACGCATCCATCCAAAGGGTACAACAGCAAGACTGATGCATTTTAAACACACTCCCAAGTGGCTTGTCAGTAACAAATTAGACTTGTCACATCCTCCAAACAGTTTTAGTGAGAACATTAACAATGTTAATGACCTATGGTCTCAGCAGGAGAAAGAAGTTTGAGACTACTTCCAGGAAAGCAAAGAATGGCTTGCAATTGTTTGTTCTTGAGGTTGCAGGTTTTTTTTTTTTTTTAAAAAAAAAAAAAAAAATAAAAAAATGCTCTGTTTGGA